>CM033469.1:412925578-412980774 GCA_019447015.1 Hymenochirus boettgeri
TATACGGTGCTGCGTACGGATAGGTAGGATGTAAGGTAGTTTATCAATATAATATAGATACCATATACTGTGCTGGTTACAGGAAGGTGGATGTAAGGTAGATTTATCATATATAGATATAGATACCATTATACTGTGCTGGTTACCAGATAGGTAGGATGTAGGTAGATTATCATATATAGATATATAGATTCATATATGTGCTGGTTACCAGATAGGTAGGATGTAAGGGTAGATTTATCATATATAGATATATAGATACCATATACCGTGCTGGTTACCGGATAGGTAGGACGTTAAGGGTAGATTTTCATATATAGATATATATTTACTAGCAAAAGTGTGCCTGTTGGTGCACAGTGGGAAATATGTGAGTGTATGTTTAGCTATATGTGGATACAGATGATATAAAATCTTTACCACTACTATAAAATTTAGGGATTTGTACAAAAAAAATAAAGGCAAGATGTTAAAAATAAAAGAAATCCTATTAAATTTAGTACTATTAGTGTCACATCCCTTCAATGAAATTTTACACAATATACAGAGGCAGAAGGGAACCTATTAGGTTAACCCCAATAGGTTTTAGAGGGACATATAAACAACACATCTTTTGGATTGTACTGGAAGTGTCAGTGCTTTAGAAATACAAGTTAAATATACATAAAGTGCAGCGTAACATCTAGATAAGACAGACATTATCCATCTTATATTTGTTGTAAACACGATCACATTTTTCTGTTTTGTTGATTGATTTGTTTTGATAAATATACAGGAAGATATTTAATCCAGGGTTTTGAGAGATGGGCAAAAATGCTAAAATCCAACCTGGAAAATGGTCGGGAAAAACGGACATAGATCCAGAAGTGTAAAAAAATAACTTTCCTCACGATCGAACTGTTTTTCCAGTTACGCATTCTATTTTCCAGGGTCACCGAAATTTTTGAAAATTTGATGTTTAAAGGAATTTAAAATTTTGTAAAAATGACAGTAACTTACTGTAAATGCTCTGGGACCTGTGAAATGGTCTGGGGAACCGATAATCAGATTCTTTCAAATCATAATTGGTTACAATCAGGTACTTTCAGAGAGAATCTTATTGGTAGGCTTTCTGGAAGAATCTGATTGTAACTAATCAGAATGGTTGCAATCAGAGTATTTTAGAAATAATCTGATTAGTATACTAACCAATTAGACTCTTTCTGAAATAAGATGATTGAAACCAATTCTGATTGGAAAATAATCTGATTGGTTAGTACCAATCAGATACTTCCTAAAAGAATCTAATTGTATCTAATCAGAATTGGTTACAATCAGATACTTTTAGAAATAATCTTATTGGTATGCTTTCTGGAAGAATCTAATTCTGATGGAAAATAATTTGATTGGTGTACCAATAAGATTCTTTTTTTTTTTTAAAAAAAAGCTGATTGCAACCAATCAGAATTGGTTACAGTCAGATTCTTTCGAAGAATTTGATTGGTACACTTTCTGGAAGAATGTAATTGTAACCAATCAGAATTAGTTACAATCAGATTCTTTTAGAATAATCTGATTGGTATAGTAACCAATCAGATTCTTTTTTAATCAGAATTAATCAGGGCCGGATTTACACCTCAGAAGCCTGTAGGTCCAAAGAGCCTGGCACCCTTAGCCCCACCCCTAAACACAGACCACACCCAAACCACACCCATTTTCTCTTTTTGGGGAAGAAAATAACTATAAAGGGGTTGGATTGGTGGGAGGAGATTGACAGCCTCCCCTCCAACCCTCGGAGCATGCCTACTTTGCCCTAATGGTAAATCCGTCTCTGGGATTGCTTACAAACAGATTCATTCAGAAAGAATCTATTGTCTTTTCCCCAGACCATTTTCCAGGTCCCAAAACTATTTACAGTAAGTTACTGTATAATTTTTACAAAATTTTCAAAAATTGCTTGAAATTTTCTTCGAATTTTCGAACGCATCTTGAAAAAATTGCAAAGCGGAATTCCCGCAAAATGCGTCGTGGAACTGGGTTTAGATCTGCGATCCTGTCCATCTCTATTCTTGATCTATTTATTGTTACATTGTATGGAGTGTTATAGTTCAGTAGAATCACCACAGTGAAATACAACTGTGTGCAGAGCTTGAATAAATCTTCCTGTTAAATTTCCCCCCAATAATAGATCAATAGGAGATCATTGGATCATCTATAATTAAAATTATCAATCTGTCTTTCAATACTCACCCTCCATTAAGGCCGAGGCCACAACACACCAAATTGTGCACACAGTTGCGAGCTTAATTGACTCTTGTACGTTTTTGCGTGCATTTTGCGCATGCAGTTTTGCCGTTTTCATTATGGAATGCATGTGTTTACCATAACAAAAATGATGAAAGCATGCATTACCAAAACCGAACGGATGCGCAATCGCATGTGCATAAGAAATCGCGGGACTGTTTGCGTTCCCGTGTTTCCATTTTAGAGAAATCTCGGGTGCAATCATGAGTGAAAACACGTGCACAAATGCTCGAAAAGTGCGCTACTGTGCTCTCTGTTAGAGAGAGATCACCATTGGTCAATGTGATAGAGGAATCACTATGGTCATGTGTTAGAGAGGGATCACTATTGGTAAATGTGTTACAGAGAGATCACTATTGGTAAATGTGTTACAGAGGGATCACTATTAGTCAATGTGCTAGAGAGGGATCACTATTGGTCAATTTGTTACAGAGAGATCACTATTGGTCAATGTGCTACAGAGGGATCACTATGGTAAATGAGTTAGAGAGGGATAACTATTGGTAAATGTGCTAGAGAGTGATCACTATTGGTCAATGTGCTACAGAGGGATCATATGGTAAATGTGTTAGAGAGGGATAACTATTGGTAAATGTGCTAGAGAGGGATCACTATTGGTCAATGTGTTACAGAGGGATCACTATTGGTCAATGTGTTAGAGAGGGATTACTATTGGTCAGTGTGTTAGAGAGGGATCACCATTGGTAAATGTGTTAGAGAGGGATCACCACAGGTAAATGTGATAGAGAGGGATCACTATTGGTCAATGTGATAGAGAGGGATCACTATTAACTAACCCAGAGCGTGACCAGTGCCAAATGTCAGTAGCAGCAAAAAAAAATTAGCCAGTTTTGTATTTGAACAGTCTGCAGTTTTTCCACAAAACACCCCCTCAACTCAAAAATACCCCCCACAAACTATATATTCCTGAAATCTACACACCTTCAGCTATGTAACGCTGTAGTTCGTTCATTCATACCATCAATGGTGTGGGTGCAGTTCTTCGTAGAAATTTGCACTTTTACCAGATTTTCCAAAAAAATGAACATCAAACAACATTGAAAAAGGTAGAAATCATGCCAAAACCCCACTATTTGAGGTTGACTAAAGACCTAACGCCTCCACTATAACCTACTCAGCAATACCCACATAACTGTTGATCCAATACCAGAGGAATGCAAAAAAAAAAAAAAAAACAGTATTATAAGGGGATAAAATTCCTTCCTGACTCCAAGTGGCAATTGGAAATATCCCTGGATCATTAAGATATCCATGATGAATGAGGACCTTCAGCTAGGTAATCCTGTAATTCTTTCATTCATACCATCAATGGTGTGGGCGCAGTTTTTCATTGCAATTCTCACTTTTAGCCAATTTTCTGAAAAAATGAACATAAAACATTTTCAAAGGTAGAAAAGGTAATGTAAAAAAAGGTAATTTAAAATAAGCTAATGTAAAAAAAGTTACCAAATATCAATCTCCTAAATATCCTGAATCAAACGGTATGCCATATGTGTGGTTACACACGTGGACATGGAAGGGAATAGCCACAAAGTGAGACAATGCACGATGGCTCAGAAACAGCGAAAATATTCAGCCAACTCCGAATTTGAACAGTCTGCAGTTTCTTACACAAAACAACCCCCTAACTCAGAAATAACCCCCACAAACTATATATTCCTGGAATCTACACACCTTCAGCTATGTAACGCTGTAGTTCGTTCATTCATACCTTCAATGGTGTGGGCGCAGTTCTTCATAGAAATTTGCACTTTTAGCAGATTTTCTAAAAAAAATCAAAAAACTTTCAAGGTAGAAATTCACCAAAAACCCATGGAATGTCAAAAAAGTTACTAAATATGAATCTCCCCAAATGTCCTGAATCCAACATTATGCCATATGCAGTTACCTGCGGAGTGAAGCAACTACCAGGGGTGTCCCTATGGTTTTGGCACCTGAAAACAACTTTGAATCCCCCCTAGATTAGCGGCGCCCGCCGCGGGAAGTGGGGGCGTGGCTTTGTGATGGCGTGACATGCGGGTGTGGTTTGTTCGCGTGGGCCGTGCACATTTCTTTAATTTGTTTTTGAAAATGGTTATTTATAATACGCTTCTCTATTTTTAGAAAACACTAAAAACATTTTGTTGTCAACTGGTAATTACATTAGAATGCCCTACCATATCTTAGAATAAAAAGATTTTGGCCAAAAGATTTGTAGCCCTGCTACCGACGTCAAGGTAGCTCTTTCAGCAGGGCCCTAACCATTACTTATTATTTCTATATAGTTATAATAATTATATAATTAATTATCTATCTCTGCTATCTGTCATCTATCCTATCTATCTCTGATTTTATCTATATATCTATCTCTGGTATTTATTTATTTTGCTTGTCTAATCTCTCTACGCTATATGTATCTATCTCTGCTATCTATCTATCTCTGCTATCTATCTATTTCTTCTATGCATCATTTCTGCTATCTATCTATCTCATCTATCTTCTCTTGCTATCTTTTGCTAGCTATCTATCTCTGCTAATCTATCTACTAGCTATCTATCTAGCTCATCATCTATCTATCTCTGCTTCTATCTATCTCTGCTATCTATCTATCTATCTATCTATCTACTATTATCTATCTATCTATCTATCGATCATCTCTGCTATCTATCTATCTATCTCTGCTATCTATCTATCCTCTGCTATCTTCTATCTCTGCTATCTATCTATCTCTGCTATCTATCTATCCTGCTATCATCTCTATCTCTGCTATCTACTCTTCTATCTCTTCTATCTATCTCTTCTATCTATCTATTATCTATCTATCTATCTCTGCTATCTATCTATCTCTAAGTTCTATCTATCTATCTATCTCTGCTATCTATCTATCTATCTCTGCTATCTATCTATCTATCTATCTCTGCTATCTATCTATCTATCTCTGCTATCTACTATCTATCTGCTATCTATCTATCTATCTATCTATCTATCTTCTGCTATCTATCTATCTCTGCTATCTATCTCTGCTATCTATCTATCTCTATCTCTGCTATCTATCTATCTTCTCTGCTATCTATCTATCTCTGCTATCTATCGATCTCGCTATCTATCTCTTGCTATTTCTGCTACTCTACTCTATCTCTGCTATCTATCTATCTCTGCTATCTATCTATCTCTGCTATCTATCTATCTATCTCTGCTATCTATCTATCTCAGTTCTATCTATCTATCTCTGCTTTCTATCTATCTATCTCTGCTATCTATCTATCTATCTATCTATCTATCTATCTCTGCTATCTATCTATCTCTGCTATCTATCTATCTCTGCTATCTATCTCCTATCTATCTCTGCTATGCTATCTATCTATCTCTGCTATCTATCTCTGCTATCTATCTCTGGCTATCTACTACTATCTATCTATCTATCCTCTATCTATCTCTGCTATCTATCTATCTCTGCTATCTATCTATCTCTGCTATCTATCTATCTATCTATCTATCCTCTATCTATCTCTGCTATCTATCTATCTCTGCTATCTATCTATCTCTGCTATCTATCATCTGCTATCTATCTTCTATCTCTTCTATCTATCTCTTTCTATCTATCTATCTCTGCTATCTTCATCTCTGCTATCTATCATCTCTCTATCTATCTATTCTATCTCTGCTCTATCTATCTATCTCTGCTTATCTATCTATCTCTCTCTGCTATCTATCTATCTATCTCTGCTATCTATCTATCTATCTATCTCTCTCTATCTATCTCTGCTATATCTATCTATCTATCTATCTATCTATCTATCTATCTATCATCTGCTATCTATCTATCTCTGCTATCTTCTCTGCTATCTATCTATCTATCTCTGCTATCTATCTCTGCTATCTATCTATCTATCTATCTCTGCTATCTAACTATCTCTGCTATTTATCTATCAATCTATCTATATTATCTATCTATCTATCATCTATCTATCTATCTCTGCTATCTATCTATTTTTGCTATCTATCTATTTCTGCTATCATCTATCTCTGATATCTATCTATCTATCTCTGCTATCTTTGCTATCTATCTATCTCTGCTATCTATCTAGCTATCTATCTAGCTATCTCTATTTCTTCTCTGCTATCTCTATCTATCTCTATCTATCTATCTATCTATCTATCTATCTATCTATCTATCTATCTATCTATCTATCTATCTTGCTATCTATCTATCTACTTATCTATCTATCTCTGCTATCTATCTATCTCTTGCTATCTATCTATCTCTGCTATCTATCTACTATCTATCTAGCTATCTATCTATCTCTCATCTATCTATCTCTGCTATCTATCTTCTATCTACTCTGCTACTATCTATCTATTCTGCTATCTATCTTCTCTGCTATCTCTGCTATCTATCTATCTCTGCTATCTATCTATCTCTGCTATCTATCTATCTATCTTGTCTACTATCCTCTGCTATCTATCTATCTCTCTCTGCTATCTATCTCTGCTATCTATCTTATCTCTGCTATCTATCTATCTATCCTCTCTGCTATCTATCTCTCTATCTCTGCTATCTATCTATCTCTGCTATCTTCTATCTCTGCTATCTATCTCTGCTATCTATCTCCTATCTATCTATCTATCTATCATATCTATCTATCTATCTAGCTATCTATCTATCTATCTATCTATCTCATCTATCTCTGCTATCTATCTATCTATCTCTGCTATCTATCTATCTCTGCTATCTATCTATCTATCTATCCTCTATCTATCTATCTATCTATCTATCTATCTCTGCTATCTATCTCTGCTATCTATCTATCTCTCTGCTATCTATCTATCTATCTATCTCTGCTATCTATCTATCTCTCTGCTATCTATCTCTGCTATCTATCTATCTCTGCTATCTATCTAGCTATCATCTATCTATCTATCTATCTCTGCTATCTATCTATCTATCTCTGCTATTTATCTATCAATCTATCTATCTATCTATCTATCTCTATCTATCTATCTCTGCTATCTATCTATCTATCTCTGCTATCTATCTATTTCTGCTATCTATCTATTTCCTGCTATCTATCTATCTATCTCTGCTATCTATCTATCTATCTCTGCTATCTTTGCTATCTATCTATCTCTGCTATCTATCTAGCTATCTATCTAGCTATCATCTATCTATCTATCTCTGCTATCTATCTATCTATCCTCTCTATCTATCTATCTATCTATCTATCTATCTATCTATCTATCTATCTATCTTCTATCTCTCATTATCTCTCTATCTATCTATCTATCTCTCTATCTATCTCTGCTATCATCTAGCTATCATCTATCTATCTCTGCTATCTTCTATCTCTGCTATCTATCTATCTACTCTGCTATCTATCTATCTCTGCTATTATCTACTCTGCTATTATCTATCTCTGCTATCTATCTATCTCTGCTATCTATCTATCTATCTCTGCTATCTATCTATCTATCTCTGCTATCTATCTCTGCTATCTATCTCTGCTATCTACTCTGCTATCTATCTATCTCTGCTATCTATCTATCTCTGCTATCTATCTATCTCTGCTATCTATCTCTTCTATCTCTTCTATCTATCTCTTCTATCTATCTATCTCTGCTATCTATCTCTGCTATCTATCTATCTCTAAGTTCTATCTATCTATCTCTTGCTTCTTCTATCACTATCTCTGCTATCTATCTATCTATCTCTGTCTATCTATCTTCTACTCTCTCTATCTATCTCTTCTATCTATCATCTCTGCTATCTATCTCTGCTATCTATCATTCTAGTTCTATCTATCCATATCTCTCTTCTATCTATCTATCTCTGCTATTTATCTAATCTATCCTCTGCTATCTATTATCTCTCATCTATCCTATCTATCTACTATCTAGCTATCTATCTATCTATCTATCTATCTCTGCTATCTATCTACTCTGCTATCTTCCTCAATCTCTCTATTACTATTCTTCTATCTATCTATCTATCTATCTCTGATCTCTGCTATCAATCTTCTCTGCTATCTATCTATCTCTGCGATCTTATCTATCTCTAGTTCTATCTCTATCTCTGCTTCTTCTATCTATCATCTCTATCTATCTATCTCTTCTATCTATCTATCTATCTATCTATCTATCTATCTATCTATCTATCTATCTATCTCTGCATCTATCTATCTCGCTATCTCATCTCTCTATCTCATGCTATCTACATCTCTGCTATCTACTACATTCTGACTATCTATCTCGACTATCTGATTATCTTGCTTGCTATCTATCTCTGCTATCTATCTCTGCTATCTATCTCTTCTATCTATCTATCTCCTTCTATCTTATACTATCTCTGCTATCTATCTATCTCTCATCTATCTATCTCTGCTATCTATCTATCTCAAGTTCTTCTATCTCTACTCTCTTTTCTATCTATCTATCTCTGCTATCTATCTATCTATCTCTGCTCTATCTAATCTATCTCTGCATCTACCTATCTCTGCTATCTATCTATCTACTATGCTATCTATCTATCTCATCTATCTACTCTGCTATCTATCTATCTCTGCTATCTATCTATCTTGCCTATCTATCTCTTCTAATCTACTCTTCTCTCTATCTATCTTTCTATCCTAGCTACTCTATCTATCTCTCTCTGCTATCTATCTATCTCTAGTTTCTATCTATCTGCTTCTTCATCTCTGCTTCTATCTCTCTGCTATCTATCTATCTATCTCTCTATCTATCTCTCTGTCTATCTATCTCTCTATTCTATCTATCTATCTATCTATCTATCATCTAATCTATCTATCTACTCGTGTCTTCTATCTATCTATCTCTGCTCTCTATCTCTTCTATCTCATCTATCTCTGCTATCTATCTATCTCTGCTATCTTATCTATCTCTTGCTATCTATCTGTCTCTGCTATCTATCTCTATCTTCTGCTATCTCTGCTATCTATCTATCTCTGCTATCTATCATCTGCTATCTATCTTCTCTGCTATCTACTATCTTTATCTATCTACTCTCTTTCTTCTATCTTCTTCTATCTATCCTCGCTATCTACTTGCTATCTTCTTCTATTTATCTCTTTCTATCTTCTATCTCTGCTCTGCTATCTATCTATCTCTGGCTATCTATCTATCTCTAAGTTTCTATCTATCTCTCTGCTTTCATATCTATCTATTCTTGCTTTACTATCTATCTATCTCTGCTATCTATCTATCTATCTTCTGCTATCTAATCTTCTCTGCTATCTATCTATCTCTGCTATCTATCTATCTCTGGCTATCTATCTATCTATCTATCTATCTCTATCTGCTATCTATCTATCTATCTGCTATCTATCTTATCTCTGCTATCTATCTATCTATCTATCTATCTCTCTGGTCTATCTATCTATCTCTGCTATCTCTATCTATCTCTTGCTATCTATCGATCATCTATCTATCTCTGCATCATCTCTCTATCCTATCTATTCTCAATCTATCTCTATATCTATCTATCTATCTTCTGCTATCTATCTACTCCGCATTCTATCTCTGTTCATCTTGTTCATTATCTTCTTGCTATCATCTACTCTGATCTCTCGATCTATCTATCTTCTATCTGTCTATCCTCTCTTCTTTGCATACATCTATCTACGCGCTCTGCTTATCACATTTTGCTATTATCGGCTATCTCTATCTATCTATCTCTGCTATCTATCTATCTATCTATCTATCGATCTCTCGCTATCTCTGCTTCTATCTATCTATCTCTGACTATCTACTATCTATCTCGCTATCTAATGCTATGCTATCTTCTGCTATCTATCTAATCTAATCTACCTATCTCCTATCTATCTTCTTCTAATCTATCATATCTATCTCTCTATCATCTATATCTGCTACATCGGCTATCTCTCAACTATCACTACTCTCTGGTATCATCTATCTCTCTACTCTCGCTATCTATCTATCTATCTCTCTATGCTATCTATCTATCTATGCTCTTTTCCTATCCCTCTGCATATCTATCTACTTCTTTATCTATCTCTGCTATCTATCTTCTCATTCGCTATCTACTCTGTCTCTGCTATTATCTCTGCTATCTATCTATCTCTCTTCTATCTCATCTCTGCTTCTATCTCTCTCGCATTTTCTCTCTCTGCTACTATCTTCTCTGCGAGACTTGCGACTAACGCCAAAACCCACACATACAATAGTACCCCACGTGAAACCTGTTCTGGCAGCCTGTAGATGAAACTTGAACTCTCACACATCACTCTCTCTGGCCATCTCCACGACAGACCCAGCCCCCCGCTCCTCACCTTACCACCTCCTGCGTCTTGGCTCCGGTTTTCTTTTCTTCTTCTCCTCGTCCCTGTAGCCATCTCAGCGCACGGATGAAAAAGGGTTCCCCTCCCTCCCCCTTGTGTGCTTCTCTTTCTTTTTTTGGGTTCATGTTGAACCCGCATCTGGCCCGGGGCAACACTCCGTCACTTGTCAGGGGGGTTGTCTGGGTGGACATGTTCAACTGGGTGGGAGGCATGGTCGGGCGTGTCCTCTGGCGTACCACCCGCCACTCCTGGGCGTCGCAGTAGGTCAGGTGACGTCACTACGTAACGTCACGTCACTTCGGCAAAAAGCAGCGGCCGCGCAGAAGAACCTTTCTGGCCAACAGAAAGGTAGCAGGCAAATTAAAAAAAAAACTATTTCAAGCGATCCTATTGGATCCGAAACTTCCGGGTTCGCCCGCTCCTATTCACATGGCAGGCCGCAGTGATGGTTTCTGGGTCCCGAGATTCCACCGATAAGGCCCGGAAGTCATTGCACTATGGAGGGAAAAATCTGCGCTTAATACAATGGGCAAAAATGCCCCTATTAAATTTATTTATTTATTTTGGGTCTGGGTGGCCGCCGTGGACAACTGTTTCAAGTTGTCTTACATGGATAGGAGCGGCGCTGCAACTACCACAATAACTATACCCAAAGTGAGACACTGTTTGTTCCACAAGCCACCACCCTAACGTTAGAATACGCACAATTTAGAATAGCCACATTTTTGGGGGAATCCTAACGGTGCCACTTGTGTTCATACATACATGAAGAATTCCAGCTGCAGTACATCCATAGATTTACTTGTTTTTTTGTGAGAGTTTTGGTGGGAAAAAATTAAATCGAATGATTGTAAAACGGTAAAAATCTACTATACTGTACTATACTATACTATACTATACTGTACTATACTATACTGTACTGTACTATACTGTACTATACTGTACTATACTGTACTATACTGTACTATACTATACTGTACTATACTATACTGTACTATGCTATACTGTACTTTACTATACTATACTGTACTATACTATACTGTATTATACTGTACTGTACTGTACCATACTGTACTATACTGTACTATACTATACTGTACTATCCTATACTGTACTTTACTATACTATACTGTACTATACTATACTGTACTATACTGTACTGTACTGTACCATACTGTACTATACTGTACTATACTATTACTGTATTATACTATACTATACTATACTGTACTGTACTATACTGTACTGCACTATACTGTACTGTACTATACTGTATTATACTATACTGTACTGTACTATACTGTACTATACTGTACTGTACTGTACTATACTATACTGTACTGTACTGTACTATACTATACTATACTGTACTATACTATACTGTACTGTACTGTACTATACTATACTATACTGTACTATACTATACTATACTGTACTATACTATACTGTACTGTACTGTACTATACTATACCATACTGTACTATACTGTACTATACTGTACTATACTATACTATACTGTACTGTACAGTTGGATTCAGGACATTTGGGAGATTCATATTTAGTTTAGTTAGTATTTTTTTTGACATTCCATAGGTTTTGGTGTAATTTCTACCTTTGAAAGTTGTTTTTTGATTTTTTTAGAAAATCTGCTAAAAGTGCAAATTTCTATTTCTATGAACTGCGCCCACACCATTGATGGTATGAATGAACGAACTACAACTTTAGCCGATTCTATGTAAAAACTAATGAACAGCATGTTTCAAACTTAGAAAATCATACCCAAACTGATCATACACCCCTTTGTACACCCAAACTCCTCCCAAGATCACCCCCAAATAATTGCTCTGCAAAAAAATCATGCATATTAACAGCAGTTAGTGGTTCACAAACATCAAATACAAATGTAATTTCAATGGCGGCATGCCCCCACTTTAATATTATGACATAATAATATCACGTGACAAAGTAAGCAGATATTAATTTGCACTAAAATGTGATGACATGGCCAACCATTTAAGTAATTAAATTCAATTATTATTAAATTATTAGAAGAAGAAGTAATAGGGTAACAGGGCACTATCCAGTATTTCACTTATCTGAAATGCAAATAGGATAAAGAGAGAAACAAATAAATTACTGGGTTATTCAATAAAAGTTCTTATCGTTAAAATTGGTGCTTATTTTGCCCCAACCAATCAGATGTTACCTTGCAAATGTTAAATAGAATCTGATTGGTTGGGGCAAAAAAAGCACCATTTTAAATGATAAGAACTTTTATTGAATCTCCCTGATAGTGTTTAGATGCAGTGAAAATTGTGGTAATCTAAAATTTCTTTATTACAATAGGGAAGATACAAATTAAAAACATTTAAAAACTATGGCTGGGTAGCCTGGCATAGTAGAGTAAGTAATCTACTGAACAAACACCTTTATGCCTAAGGGTGAGGCCACACTAGCGCGTTTTTCGTGTGTTTGCGCCTGCGTTTTGCCGCGATTTCCGATGCGCATGCAATTGCGCGTCAGTTCGCGTTTTGGTAATGCATGCATTCACCATTTTTGGTGTGTTAACGCATGCATATCAATAACGCAAAATGGCAAAAACGCATGCGCAAACGCAAAAGAATCACGCACAAAATTGCGTTCGATAATGCTCCCGATTCCTGTGCGTTGCAGTGTGGCCTCAGCCTAAGACATGATTATAGCTATGTAACATTGCATAGGTAAGTAGTAGTTTATATTATATTCAATTATAACTCAAACAAGAGGTAAATAGACATAAAGTTACCAAGCAACATCAGTAGTGGTATAATAAAGTCATGATCGGGTCATCAGCAGCGCTCCAAATGCCAGATGTGCTTTGTCTCTGAAGACTTTGGCAATGGCTCAGTAGGTTACTTACTCTACTATGCCAGGCTACCCAGCCATTGTTTTTAAATGTTTTTAATTTGTATCTTCCCTATGGTAATAAAGGAATTTTAGATTACCACAATTTTCACTGCATCTAAACACTTTTTTTCTTTGTTTCTCTCTATAAAGTAAAATCATGGCAGATTAAATGATTTCTGCCAATTTAAATGGCAGCCAATTAATCAATGATAACTAAGTGCAGTGGGGCTGAGCTTGCCTACAACCTGTGTCAGTTCTCCAGCAGCAACAGTCTAATCCGATCTAAACTCGCGTGACAACTAATCCCTCCCACTAAATATCAATCTCCCAAGAGTCCTGAATCAGATGGTATGTGCCATGCATGAGTGTTCACCAAGATACAGCCAGTAAATAGCCCTGAAAGCACTAAATACATACATTTTGGACAATGCTTTAAGGGTAAATATGCCATTATTTTAGGTTAAACACCTAAAATAAAATAGTGCAATTCATTCATACATACATGAAGAATTGTGAAAAAACTGATTCCAGGTAGTAAAAAAAAGGCCACTAAATATTTGTGTCCTACATAAATCAAACGGCATGCCACATGTATTGGTTTACACTGGGACATTGCCAACATCTAGCCCCGAATGGAACCAATGCATAAATTCAACTATACCAAATTGAACAGCTTTCAGGATTTCAAACTAAACACCCTTCAATCTCAAAAATACCCACACAAACTACAGTATATTCTGAAGTACAAACCGACCCGAGTATAAACCGAGGTACCTATTTTTACCTGAATGTATACAGAGTATAGGAGTAAAAGTGTTAACTTTTCTTTGGAAAGCTTTCTCCTACCTTGTCAGTAATCAGACGGCCGCTCGCTCAGCATCCTCTGCTTTGCGGCATGATGTCACTACTCAGAGGCGGGAAGTGAGAGGCGCCGAGTAGTGACATCAACCGGAAGAGCAGAGAATGCAGAGCGAGCGGCCACAGGATTACTGACAAGGTAAGTGGTTGACCCGAGTATAAACCAAGGTTTGGTTTTCAGGCTGTTTTTAAAGCCTGAAAACCTTGGTTCATACTCAAGTATATACGGTATATCATTTTAGAACATACCAAATTATGCCATTCTTCCCTACAAACAAGCAGAACTCTAGATGTCCTTCATAGAATGCCATGTTTACAGTATATTTTGTTGCAGATTATGGTTTTAGGGTAGAAAAGTGTTTATAATTAATTTACCATTCCCAGAGATGTTTATCAGATCATCTTTTAGAATTGTAACAAACTTGTAGTATGGGCATAAATGCCTATTTCCATGTTCATATCTGATCCAGAAAGCTTTTACGAGAGAGTGAATTTTTCTTCATTGGCAAAGATGAATACTTTCATGATCAGAACTGATTACCTAGTATTTATCTCCGATCCTGGTAGTTTTTTTTTAAGTCTTTGCTCATTAGCAAATCTATCTAGGTCTGCTTGCAGCAATTGCACATCATTTGAAATTTCCAAAGCTCTGCATAGTTTTTAGTGCCGCAGGATTGAAAAAAAGCCTGGACTTCTCAAACTATCCCGGACTCGGACTTTCGATGATTTATCGAATCTTCGAACGTTCGAAGATTTGAAAAATCATCAAATAAAAAAAAAAAAGTGCCCACATGTCCAAAATCACCCAATGGCAGATAATTTGAGTATTGCCAGCCCCCTGGGTATAAAAGGCAATGCGACTAGCGTCATTTTGTCAGTGTGTTGGAGTGTGTTTAGTGGAGACCTGACAGTGTAGGAGTTGGAGAGAGTTTTTTGTGCTTTTTGAGCTTTCTGTGTGTGGATTTCAGCGTGGTGGTTTAGCTCTTGTAGTTACCCACCACTGTATTCACACATCTTGAGACCCAACAGTCCTTTTAAGGACTACCCTTGAGAGACCCAAAAGTCCTTTTAAGGACTAACCCCACCTATAAGTCCTTTGGACAAATTTTGTGTTAGACCTTTTACAGGTCTAGGTGTCCTGTTTTTTTGTTTGTTTCTGTATCTGTGTGTCAGTGTCTGTGTGTTTGTGTAACTGACAGTGCTGCATTTAGCAGCAATCAGCAGCTTTTGCTGTCTGATCTGCTGTTTGCTGTTAGTTGTGTCTGTGTCATATTTGTGCTTTTAGTGTAAAAAAAAAATTCTTTTTGTTTTTTTTTTTTTTGTATATATATAAAAAAAAATATATATAAAAAAAAATACACTTTTTTTTTTGTAAAAATTTGGGAGAGTGAAATGCCTGGCAGGGCAAGAGGGAGATCCAGGAGCAGGGGTGCTGCACGTGGAGGCAGAGGAGAGCCTACTGAGGGCTCTGGCCAGGAGCTACCTGGCCCTTTGCAGGGTAGACGGGTTTCTATACCCGATATGTTTAGGGGTAGCCCTGCTAGGGCTATCCCTTCTGATCAAGGAAGGCAGGTAGTAGAGTGGATTACCCAGCCTTCCTCATCCACCTCCTCACAAGCACAGAGCAGCCGAGCTGCTACTGTAGATACTGTGCCTGCTCCTTCCTCACCTGAGGCTCCTACTGTGGGCATGGACCCTGATCCTCTCTATCAGGAGTTCATTGCCCACATGGCCCGCACCTTCGGGGATCCGGAGGAGGAGTCTAAGGATGTTTTCGCACACTATGGGTGGGGCTAGTGTGCTTGAGGAGCAGCTGTGCACTGATGCACAATCTTTCCTGATGCCCGAGGCGGAGGAAAGTGCTCAGTGCACAGGGGGACAGGAGGCTGATGATGTCACGCAGCAGTCCATGAGCAGCCAGGGAACTAATGCAGGGGGTGAGGTCCCAGATGCTGCTGCTGCTATTAATGACAGCCTCCAGTATTGAGGAGGTGAAAGTGGATGATGAGGTCACCAAACATTCATGGGTGCCACAAGTGAGAGAGGAGGATAGTGTCTCTGAGGGGGAGCCCTCAGAGTGCGAGCACGAGCCTGAACCCAGAGGGAGGACTGGGGTCAGGGGTAGGGGCAGAGGCGGTGCGTCTAGTGCACCTAGTGCTGCTCGTGGAGGTATGGCACCAATGCCACCTGGTGCCAGTGCCCCACAACGGCAGGTGACCTCTGCTCCTGTGCGTGCCAGTGGCTCTGCTGTATGGGAGTTCTTCTCATTGGCTCCCGGTGACAACACGGTTGCAGCGTGCAGTCTGTGCCTGCAGCGTGTTATCCGTGGGAAGAATGCAGCAACTCTGGGCACCTCTTCTATGAGGAGACATATGATGCTCCACCACTTTGCCCGGTGGGAGCAGCGGACAGGGAACGTGCAGGCACCCACGCATTCCCTTCCTCGTGCCCAGGTAGCCACCGTTCCTTCTCCTCCCCCTCCGGCCCCATCAGCTGCTTCCTTGGTGGAAGTTAGGGAGCAGAGACAGCCGTTGGCCCCAGCACGAGCTGTTAAGAGGCCTCTTGACACTGCTGCTGGGTCGTCAGGTATAAGGCAGGTCTCTCTTCCCCAGTTGTTGAAGCAGAGGCAGAAATTGTCCCCCAGTCACCCCCAAGCTCAGCATCTCACAGCCGGCTTAGCTAAACTCCTGGCGGTGCAGCTGCTACCATTCAGCCTGGTAGACAGTGCAGCGTTTAGGGAGTTTGTGGCCATTGGCACACCACAGTGGCAGCTGCCTGGCCATAGGTACTTTGCCCAGAAGGCAGTACCAGCCCTGCACGACCATCTGCAGGGCAATATATCTGCTTCGCTGGACAACAGTGTGGGCAAGAGTGTCTACATTACTATGGATGCGTGGTCCAGCATGTACGGCCAGGGGCGGTATATCTCATTTACCATCCAGTGGGCCATTCTGCTAGCCGGCAAAGATGGAGCACATGTGGTGAGATGGTGGTACCAGCACGTGTTGGTGATACACCAGTCTCCCCACCCCCTCCTCATCCGGTGAGTCCTCTTCCCGGACAGCCCCGTGCCCCCCCAGAGCCTATGCTTCATGCCAGGTGAGACAATGCCATGCAGTGTTGCAGCTTCTGTGTCTCCCTGATAGGAGCCACACAGGGGCAGAGTTGCTGGTAGCACTGCAAGGGCAGGCTGAGAGGTGGCTGACCCCACACCACCTCTCAATA
This sequence comes from Hymenochirus boettgeri, assembly GCA_019447015.1. Classification (NCBI taxonomy): domain Eukaryota; kingdom Metazoa; phylum Chordata; class Amphibia; order Anura; family Pipidae; genus Hymenochirus; species Hymenochirus boettgeri. Next base: position 412,943,143 of record CM033469.1, read on the forward strand.
GGCAAGGTAGTGAGAGGTGCCACCAACATCCTGTCTGCCCTTCGATTGGGCAGAGTCACACATGTTCCTTGCCTGGCACACGCTTTCAACCTGGTTGTCCAGCGGTTCCTCACCAAGTACCCTGGTCTGCAGGAGGTACGGAGGATGGCTAGGAGGGTGTCCAATCACTTCAGTCGGTCATACACGGCCACAGCTCGTCTGGTCGAGTTCCAGCAGCAGCACGGTCTGCCGCAGAACCCCTTGATTTGTGACACCCCCACCCGCTGGAACTCTAGTCTTATGATGCTCCAGCAGAGGCGAGCCATCATGGACTATTTGTATGAGTATGAGGCTAGATCAGGCTCTGGGGACCTGGGATTTCTCTTACCCAGGCAGTGACTGCTTATTAGGGATGCCTGCCATGGAGTGCGATAGGGGGTTGTAACGGAGAGGAGGACCCGTCTCTCCACTGAGAATGTGGACCGCCTCACATTCATCAAGATGAATGAGGCGTGGATCACGTCAGTACAGCACCCCTATTGCTGATGCCCGTGACTGAAGGCCTCTTGCCCCTGGCCACCCGTACTGCTCCTTCCGCCTCAATTTCCACCTCGAGGCTTAGATGATGCCAGTTTAGCTGGCAAATGGCTATTTTTTTCTATTACTAGGACCATTTATGGTCCTACCTTGCTCTACAGCATTCAAGTTGTAAAATTACAAATGCTCTACCGCAACAGCTACTCTGTGGCTAATTTTTCTACGGTTGCTCTCCTGTTTCTGTCTCCACGAGGCACCTTTGTGATGTCACTTACTCTGACCATGTCATGCTCAACAGCTCATACGGATCTTTTCATGAAGTGTAACCCCTTCCCGCTTTCCCTTGCACGAAGCATACTCTGAGGGAGAGAATCCAATGGGGTATGGGGTCTGTCCGGTGGGGCCAAGCCTGCCTGGCTCCGTAATAATGTTGTCAAATTGCAGTGGGTCTACTGCTACTCAATGGTGCTGTTCCTACAAACCCTATCTCCTTCCCCACTGTCCCTTGCACGAAGCATACTCTGAGGGAGAGAAGCCAATGGGGTGTGGGAAAAGCCTAAATAATTATGTTTGTAGTCAATGTCATTTGTAAAGATAAAACACAGAGATTTGTTTGGTTCAACTTTTTTAGTAAATGTAAGCACCTGTTACTTCAGTGCTATTATATTATTAATAATAATAATAATAATAATAATAATAATGCTAAAAATAATAATAACAATAATAATAACAAACATGGTGCTAACTGCACCTATTTATGTTTTAATAATAAAATCTCACGCTCTATGCTCCTCACACGGCAATTTAAATCATCCAGCCAGCGCTGGCGTGCTGGTGCTGGCGGTGGTGGTGGAAAAGGGGAGACTGGAGGCCGCACCTGTGGCCTTGGTGGGGGTGCTGGTGGAGGTGACCCTCCCTCCTCTGCATCACTGGCAGAAATAGATTCCTCATCTGCAAATTTATATATAAAAAAGTACATTTTAATTATAAATAATAATAAAAAATAATAATGTAAATATTGTGAATATTTTTCGTGTGTACTTGTCCTTTAACTAACATTTATTAACATTAACTAACAGTTACATTTACTAATACTAACTAACATTAACTAACATTTAAAAAAATATACTTTGAGTCGTTTATGAAAAAAGAGCTTTCAAAATTTGTATTATATGTAAATATTTTTCGTGTGTACTTGTCCTTTAACTAACATCTACTAACATTAACTAACAGTTACATTAAAATTTACTAACACTAACACTAACTAACATATGCACTTTGAGTCCTTTAGGAGAAAAGAACTAAAGACCCCGCAATCGTTTGTGGCGGTTTGCGAAGCGCTATCGCCAATTAGAAGTGCTATAAAAGTAACAAGAAAATAAAAATCAAATCATATTTACTGTGATTTTGGTTTCCCAGTCAGTCTTCATGGCAGCATTCACTCATGGGTTAACCCAACTCCTTCTGCCCACGGACAGGAACCTCCTCCTCTTCCTTTTAAGTCTCCCCTCCACCGTCCCCCTTCATCTTCATTTCCAAAGCTGAAAAACATAACTCATAGGGGGGGGGTTGTAGTGAATGCTGCCATGAAGACTCACTGGGAAACCAAAATCACGGTAAATATGATTTGATTTTTATTTTCCCCAGTCACATGGCAGCATCCACTCATGGGATATACCAAGCTACAACAAAAGAAGGGAGGGAAACAGGTATGAAGCTCAACACAACACTCATTATTCCTGCAGAACAGCCTGCAGAACTTTTTTTCCAAACTTTGCCTCTTGGGAGGCAAGAATATCTAATTTGTAATGATTTACAAATGTTCTGGCTGATATCCATCTGGCATTCCTACAGACTTCTCCGATGCCTGCTTCCGCCTGCATTGCGCATGAGGAAGCTACGGCTCTCGTGGAATGGGCCTTTAACCCTGTGGGGATCTGAAGGCCTTTCAGTGTATATGCTTTCTTTATGCAGTAGACAATCCAAGCACTTATCGTTCTCTTCGACGGGGCTTGTCCCTTTTTGGACCCATTCGGAATTACAAATAATTTATCCGATTTTCTCCAGCTGTTAGGCGATCCAATATCGAGATCGCTCTGACCAAGTCCAAGGTATGTAACTGTGTTTTGTCTTCCGTTCTTGGCTCAGGGAAAAAGGCTGGTAAGGAAACCTCCATGTCCATGTGGAAATCAGTCATTACTTTCGGCAGTAAATTAAATGAGGGTCTTAGTCTAACCTGATTGTCCAGGATTACCGTGTCTGGAGGTTTGGAAGACAGGGCACTTAACTCGCCTACTCGGCAGGCCGAAGTTATGGCAACCAAAAATACTAATTTTAACGTGAGAAACCAGTCTGATGCTGACTCCAGAGGCTCGAACGGAGAGGACGTCAAAGCTTTAAGTACCAACGGTAAGCTCCATGCTGGAAGACTATTAAAGGTTTTTGGCCTAACCTGGATCATAGCTTGAAAAAATCTTTTAATCAATTTCTTCTCAGCAAAAGAAGTACCTACTAAAGACGAGATAGCAGATACTTGAGACTTTAATGTTCTTATATGTCAGTTCTTTTTAAACCCTAGATACAAGAACTTTACTATATCAGCCGGATCCGGGTGGACTATTGAAAAACTTTCCTTTTCTGCTACCATGGCAAATTTTTGCCAGACTTTGTAATACTTTTGTGAAGTTGTTAATTTTCTAGATTTTAACAAAAAGTCTACTATCTCACCACTTAATCCGCAGCTCTCTAATCTTTTCCTCTCAAATGCCATGCCATCAAGGAGAGATGACTGTACTCCTGGCATTGCACTGGACCCTGGGTCAACCATCCTTGCTTGTGCGGGATCTTCATTGGTTTGTCCACAGCTAGCGCCAGCAGAAGTGGGTACCAAGGCCTGCGCGGCCATGCTGGGATGACTGCCAACACATCTGCCTTCTCCTATTGGATCTTCAGCAAAGACCTCCAAATTAGTGGGAAGGGTGGAAATAAATAATTGATTCCCTGGCTCCACGACTGTTGGAAAGCATCCATGGCTAGGGCCTCCGGGCAATAGCCTAGAGAATAGAAGAGATGACACTTGGTGTTGGCCCTTGTCGCCATCAGATCTATAAGTGGACGACCCCACTTCTCTGTTAACCTGAGGAAGATCTCTTCGCTTAGACTCCACTCTATCGCACTTATCTGTCTCCTGCTCAAGAAGTCTGCAACTTGATTGTTTTTTCCTGGAAGGAAAATTGCTGATAGAGACTTTAGATGCTTTTGAGCAAACATAAAAATTGGCTCCACCTCTTTTATAAGTGACTGGCTCCTTGTGCCTCCTTGACGGGTAATATAAGCGACTGTTTAAAGATTGAGTCGGAATTAAGTTGCTCTTCTGCCAATTTATAATTCACCCGTGTTCTTGCAGGACTCTGACTACTATGCTTGTGTGTAGACGGCTTAGCTGTTATGTCTGCGCTACTACCAACAGGTCGTCGAGATAGTGGTAGACCGCTATCCCCTGAGTTCTGAGGGCCGCGACCACTGTAACTACGATTTTTGTGAAGACCCTCGGAGAGTGAGACAGGCCAAAGGGTAGGCAAGTGAATTGCCAGTCCTCTCCGTTCACACTGAACCTTAGAAATTTTCTTGATCGCTGGTGGATCGGCACATGGAAATACGCGTCTCTGAGATCTATACTGGTCAGAAAGACATTCTTTTCTACCACTCTTATGATGGATTGTAAGGACTCCATCTTGAATTTTTGTCTTGACAGATACTGGTTTAGCCTTCTCAAATCCAACACTGGTCTCGAATAAAATCCTCTTCTTCTGTCCAGAAGAGGAACCGGTTCTATTGCCGCCGACTCTCTTAATTGAGCGACATATTGAACGATAGCTTCCCGAGCTTCCCATTCCTTGGGAACTTCGGTCACAACAAATACATTTTTTCTGGGATACAACCGAAAATGAATCTGATACCCCTCGGAAACAATTTTCAGTACCCACTGATCTTTTGTCGAGGCGACCCAGACGTCCAGAAACGCTGAAAGCCTTCCTGCCACCTGACTCTGGGTCTTCGTGTCCCTATTGGTGGGACATTTTATTATGGAAAGCTGCTCTTGACACAGAAAAGGCTTGCTTGCCTGCTCTGTATGAATGCTGTCTTCCTGTCTCTCTCCCTGCCTTGAACGTTTTACGAAAGGACCGGTCCCTTGAACTGTATTCTACTCGTCCTCTTTTGTCCTTTCTGTCCTGCGGCAAGAAAAGGCTTTTTCCCCCTGAGGCCTTAGCTATTATCTCATCCAATTTCTCTTCAAACAATTTAGATCCTTCAAAGGGAATTTGGCAAAGATTCGCCTTGGAGGTTGTGTCTGCTGACCAATGCTTGAGCCATAGTGCTCTTCTAGCAGCCACACTTAAGGCCGAAGCTCTCGATGATAGTCTCACTAAGTCTACTGATGCCAAAAATCAATTCCCTTCTTAATATCCGCAAACATTTCTTTCAACTTCGGCCTCTTAACATTTGCATCTATGGCCTGATCTAAGTCTTGCGCCCATAGCTTCATTGCTCTAGAGACTGATGTAAGAGCAACTGCTGGTCGTAAAGAAGCTCCCGTAGCCACAAAGGAATTTTAAGATTAAACTCCATTCTCCTCTCCATCGGATCTCTGAAGACCGAGGCATCCTCCACTGGTAGTGTCGTTCTCGGGCTAAATGAGCGACCGCTGAATCCACTTTGGGTGGTGTCTCCCATAACTTAAGGTCAGCTTCAGTAAACGGGTATTTCTTTGAGAACTTCCCTGTAGTGACCACCTTTTTCTCCGTCTTTCTCCACTCAGTGGCAATTAAATCTGACATGGACTGGTGGACCGGGAAAGTAGCCGTTTTCTTCTTTATAGAAGGAAAGAGTTTATCCGCAGTGGAAACTTTCGATTCTTCTGCCGACAGTGACAAAGAGTGCCTTACTGCTTTGATGAGAGGTTCTATGATGCTTAACTCCAATGCAGACTCAGACTCAAACTCCTCATCATCCTCAGACTGATAAAAAACAGATTCCTCGGAATCTTTAGAAATCTCCCCTTCGGACAAGTCAGATTCTGAAACACTCAACGCCCGTTTGGATCGTTTTGACTTCCTTTTGGGCCTATTAGAGTCCTGAATGGCCTGGGTAACTGCTTGCTTCCTCCAGACCCGGCAGAAAGGGAGAGCCCGCTGCTACCAAACTCCCTAAGACCTCCAACTTCTTAAGACAGAAGGGACGGCCAAGTAGCCCGACACCTAGGCCGACATCCCCACCAGCAAACTATAAGGGGCGTATATGGGGGGCATCAGGAGCAGAGATGCAGACTCCTGGACAGCGCCGTGATGGCAGGTAAGCGGCGGACAGGAAAAAAAGACGAAGGGGGACAGTGGAGGGGAGACTTAAAAGGAAGAGGAGGAGGTTCCTGTCCGTGGGCGGAGGGAGTTGGGTTAACCCATGAGTGGATGCTGCCATGTGACTGGGGAAAAGTGCAGTAACTTCATATAGTGGTTATACATAGACAGAGCTTGTCAGAAAGATCTGCCGCAGAACCGCCTGATTAGTGGTGCAAAAGGTGGTGTTTTATACAACTCAATAACAGTTACAATGTTATATATAAATGTGATACTTGCCTTCGACATTCCGCAGGATGTCCTGGACGTAGTTCAGCTGCTGCTGCTTGAGATCTGACCACCTCTTTTGGAGGTGGTCAGATCAATGCGAAACTGCGTCCGCAGTTTATTCTGCAGGTGGCGCATAATGCGCCGTTTGTGCTCCTTTATGTTGGGGGTGCCGATTGGCATCCCGGTCATACCCCCACCGTGTGAGATATTCCACCATTAGACGCTGCCATTGCATGGTGGCCATGTTTTCTGTAAGGAAAAGTAATAGTGGAATGACTACACCCACTTTCCAGTCTCTATTTTAGATCCTGTATTGCATATAGAAGTCAATGGGAAGAGGGGATATAATCGAATGTAGAAAAATCGAATATGCGAGTAAAATGTCTATTATACCAATACGCCAGTAAATACCGAATAAACAAATATGCGAGTAAAATGTCTATATATACCAATACGTGAGTAAATACCAAATAAACGAATATGCGCGTAAAATGTCCATGTAACTACGAGTAAATATCGAATATGCGAGTAAAATGTCCATTATACCTATACGCGAGTAAATACCGAATCCGCAAGTAAAATGTCCATTAAAACAATACGCGAGTATCGAATCCGCGAGTCAAAGGTCTATTATAGCTATCCGCAAGTAAATATTGAATTATCGAATCCGCGAATCGTTCATTTCCTAGGTCCCACAGCCATTTTCCTTAAGTTACCATTGATATTTTAATTGTATTTCATTCGAAGTTTTCTAACTATTTGCCTCCCATTGACTTTAATGGGTCCGTTTTCGAACTTTTTAAATAGTTCGAACGTTCGAAAACGGACCGAACTTTCGAAAGTTCGGCCACCCCTAATCAGGACTCAGCCGTGTACCTGCATCTTAATTAAAAAGGACATTCCTTTGAAGATTGTAATGTCAACATGTTGCCAAAAGAACAGAACTGGTTCAAGAGAGGTGTCAAGGAGGCGATTTATGTGAAAATAAAGAAACCAAGCTTGAATAGAGGTGGGGAGGTTCGACACCAACTGTCTGCCATGTAAAATGCCGTTTTGACATCCTTACTGTGGGCAGCTTCGATAACACCTCTTATCAATGCATCCACACTTTGCATTCAGAAGGTCCTTAACACTTGGCTGTCATATGCTAATTGGGACTTTCCAGGGTACATAATTGCCAACAGATTCTTGCACAAGTCATTCTGAATTGAGAGATCCAGTGAGATGATTAGTGTGACGAACAGGAGTGCAATGTAAAACCCCATAGACAATGTAAAACCCCATAGACAATGTCTGAAATTGCACTCCTAATTTTCAATTTTTTTCACCTTATTGGCATGGTCCAGCAGTATGGCAGCTCCCAAATTGTTTCCCTGTCATGGGTAATCACAGGGTTAAATTCATGTTTGAACAGTGTATGCTCTAAGCTTGCTTTCCCATAGCTATACCCATTTGGTGTTAACTTAGCTGACCTAGCAAGAGGTCTGACTTCAAAGGGGCAAGGTATGAAGTCCCTGTAATATGCATACACTCTTACAAGCTAGTAGGCATCAGCACAGCAGGGAATCTATTAGCTGAGATTTGAGCAGAAACCAACTGGCAGATCAAAGGTAATTCATATTCCTTAATAATTCAGGATGTAGAATTATTTCATGTTTTCATAAATACCCTCAGTTTATCCAGGAATTAATTCTGCATTTATAGATACCTGACATAATATGATAGCCTGAACCAAACTTGGTATATTATCCTTCTTAGGCCTACGATCCCCAAGATATGTCATATTTGGTCTGAAAAATTAGTAAAATTAGTTACGGACAATCATGCTATGATTTTGAATGTGACATGTATGGTTCACAGATTAAGGACTAGAGGGGAATTGGAGATTTAAAATTCCCTCCAAAATAGGAACCAACCTTCGGGGGCAGAACCAAGACTTGAGACTTGACCGCTCCAATTTTCAGGCAAAGGATAAATTGGAATCGGGTCTCAGCTCAGCAGTTCGTCATAAGATCTTCAATAACATCTAGCCAACAGGACGGACCATATTGGCTTACAGCAGGAAATATTATTTGGATTAATCCAGATATGTAATCCAGACATATCTGGATTAACAAGTTCTGGACTCAGCTCATGGACTTTTCAGATGCCAATTATCTTTAAAGGACAATTATACTCACCTTCCCTCCGCTCCACATCAGATGTGGAGCGGAGGGAAGGTGAGTATAATTGTCCTTTAAGTATTCATTCTTTTATCCTTTTCTTTTAATAGGTTGGACTTGATGGACGAATGTCTTTATTCAACCTTAATTACTATGTTACTATGTTATCCTCACCTGTGTGTTACCGTTTTTTATGTTCAGTGAATTACTTCTTACAGGTTGTTAAAAGTAGGGGTGCGGATAACCCCATAGATATATGTAACAGGTCATTCCGCTGTTTTTCTCGGAATGTGGTGGCAGCGAGTATATTGATATTTCGTAATATTAATTGTGTAGTATATCGTTTGTTCACTAACCCCACCAGGTCCGATCTGTTTCATCCACCTGTCGGTTGCTTGGAGTGTGTTTTCCGGTAGCTGATAGGTGGATGGGCGTCGCGGCCCGGAGGGTTTGTGACAATTAGAGAAATATATTTAAGAACTAAACTTTAAGTCCAGTTGATCTAACTGAATACAAAAGATATACCATGACCTGGATGGATGAATATTACAGATATACCGTGACCTGGATGGATGAATATTACAGATATACCATGACCTAAGATGGATGAATATTACAGATATACCGTGACCTGGATGGATGAATATTACAGACATACCATGACCTGGATGGATGTATATTACAGATATACCATGACCTGGATGGATGTATATTACAGATATGCCATGACCTGGATGGATGAATATTACAGACATACCATGACCTGGATGGATGAATATTACAGACATACCATGACCTGGATGGATGTATATTACAGACATACCGTGACCTGGATGGATGTATATTACAGACATACCATGACCTGGATGGATGAATATTACAGATATACCGTGACCTGGATGAATGAATATTACAGATATACCGTGACCTGGATGAATGAATATTACAGATGTACCATGACCTGGATGAATGAATATTACAGATATACCATGACCTGGAATGGATGAATATATTACAGATATACCATGACCTGGATGATGATAATTACAGATATACCATGACCTGGATGAATGAATATTACAGATATACCATGACCTGGATGAATGAATATATTACAGATATACCATGACCTGGATGAATGAATTTTACAGATATACCATGACCTGGATGAATGAATATTACGATATCCCATGACCTGGATGAATGAATATTACAGATATACCATGACCTGGATGAATGATATTACAGATATACCTGGACCTGGATAATGAATATTACAGATATACTATGACCGGATGAATGAATATTACAGATATACCATGACCTGGATGAATGAGAAACTTCACAAGCAACATCTAATTCTACAGTAAATTGCAGCAGTGTTCTCTGCAGATTTTGTTCCCAGCCAGGTAGCAATGAACGTAGGCAGGTGGTCCATCAGGCTAAAGATGCCAGGGAGAAAAACTGGGGGTATTTCTAAGTTTAAAGGATGTTTAGTTTGATGAATTGGAAGTTGTTGAAATAGTGAGGTTTTTTTTTTCTCCTGCAATTGTACTTTATGCACCAATGAACAGAAATTATATTTCTTAACAAGGCAGGAAGCAGAGATAGGATTTATGTAGTAAAAGATTTCCAACCAGTCTGTGCAATGTCAGATACTCACCGTTACAGGTGGAATGTCGAAACGAAACCTGCTTAACTTTTGTAAATAAGGTGCAATGAATGAGCCTGCCAAATTTAAGCCGTCTGCCTCCACGGCAAGTTGGAGAATTAGTGATGAGTGAGTGAGTGAGTATTACAGATATACCATGACCTGAATGAATGAATATTACAGATATACCGTGACCTGGATGAATGAATATTACAGACATACCATGACCTGGATGGATGAATATTACAGACATACCATGACCTGGATGGATGAATATTACAGACATACCATGACCTGGATGGATGAATATTACAGACATACCATGACTGGTGGATGTATATTACAGACATACCATGACCTGGATGGATGAATATTACAGACATACATGACCTGGATGGATGATATTACACATACCATGACCTGGATGGTGTATTAAAGACATACCATGACCTGGATGAATGAATATTACAGACATACCGTGACCTGGATAAATGAATATTACAGATATACCGTGACCTGGATGAATGAATATTACAGATATACTGTGACCTGGATGAATGAATATTACAGATATACCATGACCTGGATGAATGAATATTACAGATATACCATGACCTGGATGGATGATATTACAGATTACCATGACCTGGATGGATGAATTTACAGATATACCATGACCTGGATGAATGAATATTACAGATATACCATGACCTGGATGAATGAATATTACAGATATACCATGACCTGGATGGATGAATATTACAGATATACCATGACCTGGATGGATGAATATTACAGATATACCATGACCTGGATGAATGAATATTACAGATATACCATGACCTGGATTGTGTATATTACAGATGTACCATGACCTGGATGAATGAATATTACAGATATACCATGACCTGGATGGATGAATATTACAGATATACCATGACCTGGATGAATGAGAAACTTCACAAGCAACATCTAAATTCTACAGTAAATTGCAGCAGGCTAAAGATGCCAGGGAGAAAACTGGGGGTATTTCTATGTTTAAAGGATGTTTAGTTTATGATTGGAAGTTGTTGAAATAGTGAGGTTTTTTTTTTTTTCTGTAATTGTACTTTATGCACCAATGAACAGAAATTATATTTCTTAACGGCAGGAGCGAGATAGGATTTATGTAGTAAAAGATTTCATTAAATTAAATTCATTTCTGTCTTAAATTTAACTAAGATATTTCTATAGTTTTACTTTATGGGAAATGAAATTGTACAGAAACCTGTGTTATTTATATGCCTGTAATTATCAGTGTATATAATAGCAAACTGTCATCTCAGTCCCCCAGCGTCTGTCTATATCCATTCTCTGGTCTCTATAAAATGAGGATTGTATTAACCAGTCTCCTTACACTGTCATACAGGTGCAGCAGAATCCTCTATCCTCTATGACACTCTGTACTGCTAACTGCTGGGGAAATGCTTTTATCATTTCGCTTAGTCTGAGAATTATTATCCTCTATGACACTCTGTACTGCTAGCTGCTGGGAATTATTTTTTTTGTCTTAGTCTGAGAATTATTATCCTCTCTATGGGTTCATTACTGGAAGTTGTGGCTGGTTTTAAAAACTGGAAAGTGGTGATATGTCTGATTGTTCTGTGTGTGGGACCCACTAGATCTGGGGATCAGACGTTCAATCCTGCTTGTCACCTGAAGGTCAATAAAATGCTTGCAGAATATGAATATTCGGAGGAAGGTGACATTATAATCGCAGGTGTGATGACGTCACATTTGGAGTCAGAATATATAGATGCCAACAAGATGATAAAGATTTGTACAGAGTAAGTTAAATTTGATTCCGTTAACATTATTGTGATCAATGTAACGTAGGTAGTACAAACTGAAGGTAAATTCCTTATATATTGGGGTTATTATGGGTTACAAGCAGGATGAACGTCTGATCCCCAGATCTAGTGGGTCCCACACACAGAACAATCAGACATATCACCACTTTCCAGTTTTTAAAAACCAGCCACAACTTCCAGTAATGAACCCATAGAGAGGATAATAATTCTCAGACTAAGACAAAAAAAATAATTCCCAGCTTAGCAGTACAGAGTGTCATAGAGGATAATAATTCTCAGACTAAGCGAAATGATAAAGCATTTCCCAGCAGTTAGCAGTACAGAGTGTCATAGAGGATAGAGGATTCTGCTGCACCTGTATGACAGTGTAAGGAGACTGGTTAATACAATCCTCATTTTATAGAGACCAGAGAATGGATATAGACAGACGCTGGGGGACTGAGATGACAGTTTGCTATTATATACACTGATAATTACAGGCATATAAATAACACAGGTTTCTGTACAATTTCATTTCCCATAAAGTAAAACTATAGAAATATCTTAGTTAAATTTAAGACAGAAATGAATTTAATTTAATGAAATCTTTTACTACATAAATCCTATCTCTGCTTCCTGCCTTGTTAAGAAATATAATTTCTGTTCATTGGTGCATAAAGTACAATTACAGAAAAAAAAAAAAAACCTCACTATTTCAACAACTTCCAATTCATCAAACTAAACATCCTTTAAACATAGAAATACCCCCAGTTTTCTCCCTGGCATCTTTAGCCTGCTGCAATTTACTGTAGAATTTAGATGTTGCTTGTGAAGTTTCTCATTCATCCAGGTCATGGTATATCTGTAATATTCTCCATCCGGTCATGGTATATCTGTAATATTCATTCCTCAGGTCATGGTACATCTGTAATATACATCCATCCAGGTCATGGTATTCTGTAATATTCATTCATCCAGGTCATGGTATATCTGTAATATTCATCCATCCAGGTCATGGATATCTGTAATATCATCATCCAGGTCATGGTATATCTGTAATATTCATTCATCCAGGTCATGGTATATCTGTATATTCATTCATCCAGGTCATGGTATCGTAATATTCCATCCATCCAGGTCTGGATATCTGTAATATCTCCATCCAGGTCATGGTTAATCTGTAATATTCATTCATCCAGGTCATGGTATATCTGTTATATTCATTCATCCAGGTCACTTATATCTGTAATATTCATTCATCCAGGTCACGGATATCTGTAATATTCATTTATCCAGGTCACGGTATGTCTGTAATATTCATTCATCATCCAGTCATGGTATGTCTTTAATATACACCATCCAGGTCTGGTATGTCTGTAATATTCATCATCCAGGTCATGGTATGTCTGTAATATTCATCCATCCAGTCATGGTATGTCTGTAATATACATCCATCCAGGTCTGGTATGTCTGTAATATTCATCCATCCGGTCATGGTATGTCTGTAATATCATCCATCCAGGTCATGGTAGTCTTAATATCATCCTCCATCCAGTCATGGTATGTCTGTAATATTCTCATTCATCCAGGTCACGGTATATCTGTAATATTCATTCATTCAGGTCATGTATATCTGTAATACTCACTCACTCACTCATCACTAATTCTCCAACTTGCCGTGGAGGCAGACGGCTTAAATTTGGCAGGCTCATTCATTGCACCTTATTTACAAAAGTTAAGCAGGTTTCGTTTCGACATTCCACCTGTAACGGTGAGTATCTGACATTGCACAGACTGGTTGGAAATCTTTTACTACATAAATCCTATCTCTGCTTCCTGCCTTGTTAAGAAATATAATTTCTGTTCATTGGTGCATAAAGTACAATTGCAGGAGAAAAAAAAAACCTCACTATTTCAACAACTTCCAATTCATCAAACTAAACATCCTTTAAACTTAGAAATACCCCCAGTTTTCTCCCTGGCATCTTTAGCCTGATGGACCACCTGCCTACGTTTTCATGCTACCTGGCTGGGAACAAAATCTGCAGAGAACACTGCTGCAATTTACTGTAGAATTTAGATGTTGCTTGTGAAGTTTCTCATTCATCCAGGTCATGGTATATCTGTAATATTCATCATCCAGGTCTAGTATATCTGTAATATTCATTCATCCAGGTCATGGTATATCTGTAATATTCATTCACCAGGTCATGGTATATCTGTAATATTCATCATCCAGGTCATGGTATATCTGTAATATTCATTCATCCAGGTCATGGTATATCTGTAATATTCATTCATCCAGGTCATGGTATTCTGTAAATCTCATTCATCCGGTCATGGTAATCTGTATATTCATTCATCCAGGTCATGGTATATCTGTAATATTCATCATCCAGGTCATGGTATATCTGTAATATTCATCCATCCAGGTCATGGTATATCTGTAATATTCATCATCCAGGTCATGGTATATCTGTAATATTCATTCATCCAGGTCATGGTACATCTGTAATATTCATTCATCCAGGTCACGGTATATCTGTAATATTCATTCATCCAGGTCACGGTATATCTGTAATATTCATCCAATCCAGGTCATGGTATGTCTGTAATATACACCATCCAGGTCACGGTATGTCTGTAATATACATCCATCCAGGTCATGGTATGTCTGTAATATCATCCATCCAGGTCATGGTATGTCTGTAATATTCATCCATCCAGTCATGGCATATTGTAAATACATCCATCCAGGTCATGGTATATCTGTAATATACATCCATCCAGGTCATGGTATGTCTGTAATATTCATCCTCCAGGTCACGGTATATCTGTATATTCATCCATCTTAGGTACTGGTATATCTGTATATTCATCCATCAGGTCACGGTATATCTGTAATATTCATCCATCCAGGTCATGGTATATCTTTTGTATTCAGTTAGATCAACTGGACTTAAAGTTGTTCTTAAAATATTTTCTCAATTGTCACAAACCCTCCGCCGCGCGCCCACCACTCATCCACTATCACTACCGGAAACACACACTCCAAGCAACCGACAGGTGGATGAAACAGATCGGACCTGGTGGGGGTTAGTGAACAACGATATACTACACAATTAATATTACGAAATATCAATATACTCGCTGCCACCACATTCCGAGAAAAACAGCGGAATGACCTGTTACATATATCTATGGGGTTATCCGCACCCCTACTTTTAACAACCTGTAAAAGTAATTCACTGAACATAAAAAACGGAACACACAGGTGAGGATAACATAGTAACATAGTAATTAAGGTTGAATAAAGACATTCGTCCATCAAGTCCAACCTATTAAAAGAAAAGGATAAAAGAATGAATACTTAAAGGACAATTATACTCACCTTCCCTCCGCTCCACATCTGAGTGGAGCGGAGGAAGGTGAGTATAATTGTCCTTTAAAGATAATTGGCATCTGAAAAGTCCATGAGCTGAGTCCAGAACTTGTTAATCCAGATATGTCTGGATTACATATCTGGATTAATCCAAATAATATTTCCTGCTGTAAGCCAATATGGTCCGTCCTGTGGCTAGATGTTATTGAAGATCTTATGACGAACTGCTGAGCTGAGACCCGATTCCATTATCCTTTGCCTGAAATTGGAGCGGTCAAGTCTCAAGTCTGGTTCTGCCCCCGAAGGTTGGTTCCTATTTTGGAGGGAATTTTAAATCTCCAATTCCCCTCTAGTCCTTAATCTGTGAACCATACATGTCACATTCAAAATCATAGCATGATTGTCCGTAACTAATTTTACTAATTTTTCAGACCAAATATGACATATCTTGGGGATCGTAGGCCTAAGAAGGATAATATACCAAGTTTGGTTCAGGCTATCATATATGTCAGGTATCTATAAATGCAGAATTAATTCCTGGATAAACTAGGGTATTTATGAAAACATGAAATAATTCTACATCCTGAATTATTAAGAATATGAATTACTTTGATCTGCCGTGGTTTCTGCTCAATCTCAGCTAATAGATTCCCTGCTGTGCTGATGCCTACTAGCTTGTAAGAGTGTATGCATATTACAGGGACTTCATACCTTGCCCTTTGAAGTCAGACCTCTTGCTAGGTCAGCTAAGTTAACACCAAATGGGTATAGCTATGGGAAAGCAAGCTTAGAGCATACACTGTTCAAACATGAATTTAACCCTGTGATTACCCATGACAGGGAAACAATTTGGAGCTGCCATACTGCTGGACAATGCCAATAGGTGAAAAAAATTGAAAATTAGGAGTGCAATTTCAGACATTGTCTATGGGGTTTTACATTTCTATGGGGTTTTACATTGCACTCCTGTTCGTCACACTAATCATCTCACTGGATCTCTCAATTCAGAATGACTTGTGCAAGAATCTGTGGCAATTATGTACCCTGGAAAGTCCCAATTAGCATATGACAGCCAAGTGTGTAAGGACCTTCTGAATGCAAAGTGTGGATCATTGATAAGAGGTGTTATCGAAGCTGCCCACAGTAAGGATGTCAAAACGGCATTTTCGGCAGACAGTTGGTGTCGAACCTCCCCACCTCTATTCAAGCTTGGTTTCTTTATTTTCACATAAATCGCCTCCTTGACACCTCTCTTGAACCAGTTCTGTTCTTTTGGCAACATGTTGACATTACAATCTTCAAAGGAATGTCCTTTTTAATTAAGATGCAGGTACACGGCTGAGTCCTGATTAGGGGTGGCCGAACTTTCGAAAGTTCGGTCCGTTTTCGAACGTTCGAACTATTTAAAAGTTCGAAACGGACCCATTAAAGTCAATGGGAGGCAAATAGTTTGCTTGTCACCTGAAGGTCAATAAAATGCTTGCAGAATATGAATATTCGGAGGAAGGTGACATTATAATCGCAGGTGTGATGACGTCACATATGGATACAGAATACAGAGATGTCAATAGGATGATAAAGATTTGTATTAAGTAAGTAAAATCTACTTCCATTAATATGAATAGTATACAGTGGGCAGGATCATCCAAAGAACACTCAGGGTTACAATATAGATACATGAAGGAATCTCACTGTACACAACATTGCTTAAAGTCAAAGGAGCCGCCAGAAAGTTTTGACTTTGATTGGCCCATTAGCAGGCCAGTCTGATCCAGCAGATCCGGATTATTGGAAAAGGCTACCTGGGCAGGTGCCTGGGGCCTGGTTGGAAGAGGAGGCCTACTTGGGGAACTATTCCTTGTTCCAGCTGTAAGACTGAAATGTGTAACAGACCCTTGCACAAAGTTAATGCTTGCCCACATGTAGTGAGCCCTGCATGAATAAAATGTGCTGCTTTCCTTCCACCAGCCGTTCTTTCCCTGCTGCTCTTTTGTATAGCACAAAATACATAAATATCATGGGCTAAACTTCATTTAACATATTTACATAACCAATAGCCCTTACTTATTATATTTGGTGACTCAGGTGTACAAACCCCGAGCCCTCCACTTATGCGCTGTGCACAGTCAAAAAATCTCTCATTCGTAGGTAGAACTCATACCCAGCAGTCCCAGTGCCCCAGGTGTCAAATGCCCCAAGCCCGTTGCAAGGTGGTAACCGTCCAAAACCAACATCAAACACTGGAGATCTGCACAGACTGGAAGACAGAAGACAAGAGCTGTTTGCTGTGAAATAAAAATCCTTTATTGCATTTACGCCTTATGCATTTTCGAACCCAGCGGTCTTTAATCATAGACATTAATCATGCCTATGATTCCGTTCTGTGCAGATCTCCTGTGTTTGATGTTGCTCTTTGTATAGACCTAGTTTGTGGAGATTGGGAACAAATTGCTTCAGCACAACTGGCAGGGGTTTAAATCTCCTTTGTTTGACATTAGACAGGACACAGAGACAGAAGGGAAATAAAATCAGGGCTATAAGGTAAAGATTTTTTACGGTATTTAGGAGAAGAGGGGCTACATGGATGTAGCTGGGATAACAGGAGATGCTGGAAATTGTTGCTTAACATCTATGGAGGGGTTAAACTGAATATACCCAGTTTAAGGGATTTAATAGGGAGAAGACCTAAAATAAGTGGAGCTGGAACTAATTGAAGAGAAGGGGAGGTAAGTGGAACAGTAATGCTGAAATCAAAAGTAATCCAAAAGGAAGGATATTTAAATTATTGGGTTAAAAAAGGGGATAGAATTAAAGAAATAGGAAATGGGGGGATTGAAAAGGAACATAAGCCAGACGAAAGGAAATTAGATGGTAAAATAGAGACGGGAAGATAAAATGATAGAAGATGAACTGAAAGAATAGCAGAAGGGAATAAGAAGGGGAATAAAATGCAGTGAAGAGTAAAAAGGGGCGCAGAAAATAATTAGGAAGTGAAAATAAACACAAGGAGAGAAAAAATGTAAACTCGAAGGGACAGGATGGAGGAAGAGCAAGACAGGAAAGAGGAAGAGCAAGACAGGAATGGACAGGAAAGAGGAAGTGCAAGACGGGAAGGGACAGGAAGGAGGAAGAGCAAGACGGGAAGGGACAGGAAGGAGGAAGAGCAAGACGGGAAGGGAAAAGGACAGAAAGGAGGAAGAGCAAGACGGGAAGGGACAGGAAGGAGGAAGAGCAAGACTGGAAGGGACATGATCTTATCGTTTAAAATGGTGCTAATTTTGCCCCAACCAATCAGAACTTATGTAACATTTGAAAGGTAACATCTGAATGGTTGGGGCAAAATTAGCACCATTTTAAACGATAAGAACTTTTATTGAATAACCCCCTTTGTATATTCAACACAGGATTATCAAATGTCCAAAGACTAACTATACATATGGGGTGGTTTCACGTAGAGTTTGTCCAGCTTAACTGTTCATTGATTTATGATTAGAAAGTTATCAGACTGCTTGCCCATCATATGGTTAAAACAAAGGAATTACTGTGCACAGTCCACAGAGTGGACCTAGATTTGCTTTTTTATATACAGTACATATAAATGGCCATTAAATATGAGCAGAAGGAAAGTTGATGAAAGGGTAACTTCTGAGGAGTGATTGTGAGGGCTTTGAAAGTGATTTTTAATAGAAGTTATCTTGTTGCTGATTTAAAAGTTTTGAACAAAGGCCCAAAGATTAACAATGACCTAGGGGTCATGGGCGTCTGCAGAAAGTTTTCTAGGGGGGGCACAAGAAAAGAACTGTGGTGCATGTAACACGCCACCGCTACAGGCTAGTGGGTGTGGCTTATCGGGTGGGTGTGGCTTGTAAATGGGCGGTGCTTGAACACACGCATGGGATAATGAAAGAAACCAACAGCTAGAAACAAGAAAATCTCCAACTACACCATATCAGCCACAACACCATTTTTCTATGCACCAGAAAGAGCACCAATAGTATAGATTTGCAGCTGGCCAGACAAATACAATTAAAAAGCACCAACAACCCACTCAAGTGACCCTACACTCTCACACAGTGGAGGGCTGACTTAACAATGGTTTGTGAACTGGAGGGCTGACAAACACTGTTTTGTTTTTTTAAGGGCTAAGTGATACTGGTTTGTGAACTGGAGGGCCTTACCAATACTGGTTTGTGATCTGTAGGGCTGACTGACACTGCTAATGAACTGGAGGACTGGCTAACACTGGAAAATGAACTGCAGGACTCACTAACATTTCTTAAGAACTGGAGGGCTCACTAACATTGCTTATGAACTGTAGGGCTGACTAACAATGGGTAATGAACTGAAGGGCTCACTAGCATTGCAAATGAACTGAAGGGCTGAGTAACACTGCTAATGAACTGGAGGGCTCACTAGGATTTCTTATGAACTGGAGGGCTGACAGACTCTGGTTTGTGAACGGGAGGCTGACAGACTCTGGTTTGTGAACACCGGGGCTGACAGACTCTGGTTGTGAACAGAAGGGCTGACAGACTCTGGTTGGTGAACAGGAGAGCTGACAGACTGGTTTGTGAACAGGAGGGCTGACAGACTCTGGTTGTGAACAGGAGGGCTGACAGACTCTGGTTTGTGAACAGGAGGGCTGACAGACTCTGGTTAAGAATAGGAGGGCTGACATACTCTGGTTTGTGAACAGGAGGGCTGACAGACTCTGGTTTGTGAACAGGAGGGCTGACAGACTCTGGTTTGTGAACAGGAGGTCTGACAGACTCTGGTTGTGAACAGGAGGGCTGACAGACTGGTTTGTGAACAGGAGGGCTGACAGACTCTGGTTGTGAACAGGAGGGCTGACAGACTCTGGTTTGTGAACGGGAATGCTGACGGACTCTGGTTTGTGAACAGGAGGGCTGGCAGACTCTGGTTTGTGAACAGGAGGGCTGACAGACTCTGGTTTGTGAACAGGAGGCCTGACACTCTGGTTGTGAACAGGAGGGCTGACAGACTGGTTTGTGAACAGGAGGGCTGACACTCTGGTTGTGAACAGGAAGGCTGACAGATTCTGGTTTGTGAACAGGAGGTCTGACAGACTCTGGTTTGTGAACGGGAATGCTGACGGACTCTGGTTTGTGAACCTGAGGGCTGATGGACTCTGGTTTGTGAACAGGAGGTCTGACAGACTCTGGTTTGTGAACGGGAATGCTGACGGACTCTGGTTTGTGAACAGGAGGGCTGGCAGACTCTGGTTTGTGAACAGGAGGGCTGACAGACTCTGGTTTGTGAACGGAGGCCTGACACTCTGGTTGTGAACAGGAGGCTGACAACTGGTTTGTGAACAGGAGGGCTGACACTCTGGTTGTGAACAGGAAGGCTGACAGACTCTGGTTTGTGAACAGGAGGTCTGACAGACTCTGGTTTGTGAACGGGAATGCTGACGGACTCTGGTTTGTGAACCGGAGGGCTGAAGGACTCTGGTTTGTGAACAGGAGGGCTGACAGACTCTGGTTTGTGAACAGGAATGCTGACAGACTCTGGTTTGTGAACAGGAGGTCTGACAGACTCTGGTTGTGAACAGGAGGGCTGACAGACTCTGGTTTGTGAACAGGAGGGCTGACAGACTCTGGTTTGTGAACAGGAGGGCTGACAGACTCTGGTTTGTGAACGGGAATGCTGACGGACTCTGGTTTGTGAACGGGAGGTCTGACAGACTCTGGTTGTGAACAGGAGGGCTGACAGACTCTGGTTTGTGAACAGGAGGGCTGACAGACTCTGGTTTGTGAACAGGAGGGCTGACAGACTCTGGTTTGTGAACAGGAGGGCTGACAGACTCTGGTTTGTGAACGGGAATGCTGACAGACTCTGGTTTGTGAACAGGAGGGCTGACAGACTCTGGTTTGTGAACAGGAGGGCTGACAGACTCTGGTTTGTGAGCGGGAATGCTGACGGACTCTGATTTGTGAACAGGAGGGCTGACAGACTCTGGTTTGTGAACAGGAGGGCTGACAGACTCTGGTTTGTGAACGGGAATGCTGACAGACTCTGGTTTGTGAACAGGAGGGCTGACAGACTCTGGTTTGTGAACAGGAGGGCTGACAGACTCTGGTTTGTGAACGGGAATGCTGACAGACTCTGGTTTGTGAACAGGAGGTCTGACAACTCCTGTTGTAAACAAGGGCTGACGGACTCTGGTTTGGTGAACAGAGGCTGACAGACGTCTGGTTGTGAACAGGAGGCTGCAGACTCTGGTTGTGAACAGGAGGGCTACAGACGCTGGTTGTGTGAACAGGAGGCTGACAGACTCTGGTTTGTGAACAGGAGGTCTGACAGTCCTCTGAGTTTGTGAACAGGAGGGCTGATAGACTCTGGTTTGTGAACGGGAATACTGATGGACTCTGGTTTGTGAACAGGAGGGCTGACAGACTCTGGTTGTGAACAGGAGGGCTGACAGACTGGTTTGTGAACAGGAGGGCTGACACTGGTTGTGAACAGGAAGGCTGACCGACTCTGGTTTGTGAACAGGAGGGCTGACAGACTGGTTTGTGAACAGGAGGGCTGACAGACTGGTTTGTGAACAGGAAGTCTGACAGACTCTGGTTGTGAACAGGAGGGCGGACAGACTGGTTTGTGAACAGGAAGGCTGACAGACTCTGGTTTGTGAACAGGAGGGCTGACAGACTCTGGTTTGGGAACGGTAATGCTGACGGACTCTGGTTTGGGAACGGTAATGCTGACGGACTCTGGTTGTGAACAGGAGGGCTCACACTCTGGTTGTGAAAAGGAGGGCTGACAGAATCTGGTTTGTGAACAGGAGGGCTGACAGACTGGTTTGTGGACAGGAGGACTGACAGACTCTGGTTGTGAACAGGGGGGCTGACAGTTTGTTTTTTGAACAAGGCTGAGGGCTGACTTTACATTGGCTGGAGGGCTGGTTTTGGAGATTCACCCTGCCCTCTTCCAGACACCACATAAACTTTAAACAGGGCAGCAAGCAATTCTGTCTCCCTCTCCCAAACCTACTGACTTCAATGAGCACTAGGACCCTGCAGGCTGCAGCAATTCTAAAGTTTGAGGTAATTCACTACTAGCAGTGATTCCATCAGGGACACAGATAAGATTTACTGTCTGCACTGACCCTTCAGTCTGGAAACCTCCCATTCCGAGAACTTTGTGTCTGTGAAGATACAATCAGCGACTCAGACAGCAACTCCCACAGATACCAGGACTCAGTCAGAGGCGAGCTGCTCCGCCCACCAAACACGCGGGAAGAAGGTGAGGGGAGGAGGGGAGGAGTCAAGAGTCCCGTAGGGGGAGGAGTCAAGAGTCCCGTAGTAGTGAGCTGGTTAGAGGACTGTCCATCCACAAGAAAAAAAAGAGGGCAAAATGGGGGGGGGGGGGGGGAAATGCCCCACCTTGCCCCTATGTGTGGACGCCCATGCTAGGGGTCCCTTTAATCCGGCTCTGTGATCCAGTGTGGGTCTGTGGCGTGACATCACAGAAACAGCCATGGTCCAATTAGTGTAGCAAATAGTAGCCCAGAGGGAACGTTCCACTCTGCCTACTGTCCCAGTCCTTCCCTGCATAAATGTCCCTAGGGCATCAGCATAAGTAAGCGCACATTAGTAGCCTACTAATTTCCAGGAAAATGGAGCCGCATTTGCCACTAGAGATGGGATCCGAATCCGACACGGAACCCCTCGGTTCCGAAAGATCCGTACGAATCCATACGGATCCTCCGGATTTTGGGACTTCGGAAGATACTTTCGATAATTATTAAAAATAGCCTCGAATGTTCGAAAATTATCGAAATATGACCGGAAACCATTTTCGAGTTTCCGATAGTATTTTCGAAAATAGCCCCGTACTTTCAATGATTATCGAAAAATTTGTTCCCGTTTCGAATTTTCGGGATTTTCACGAGTTTCCGAAAACGGAATGAAACTAGTGAGTTTCAGCCATCTCTACTTGCCACAACAAATAAATGTGCAAAAGATGGTATCAGATTTTTTGGGATCAAAACGTGTGCAAACACTACTTGCATCTATCACGACGGACATTGTGTTTCCACCTAATAGCAATAAAAAGGGAGGTTTTATGGATTTCATTACCAGATTTACCCCTGACAAACACACAGAAATGAAATCGCCACCTCTCATTCTCCGATGCCAATACCAAAATACAAAATGTTTAGCGTATTGGGTTCTTGTTAAGAATTAGATATTTACCCATTTTTTTATTTACAGCATTTAATCTAATTTTACATTAATAATTGGGGCTTTCGAGAGCAATAAATGGGACACTGTATTTTGCTGAAAGTGAAATTTCTTACTGTTTCAATTCAATTACAAGGTCTTATAGTTAAAAATATTGATAATTTTGCCTTAATCAATCAGATATTATGTAACATTTGAAAGCTAATATCTGATTGGTTTGGGCAAAATTAGCACCCCGTTTGGAAATTCCATCACTGTAATTATCTGTGCTAACACTATAATCTAAAAACTTTTTTTTATGATAGATAAGTTTAATTATGCTTGATATGATTGTCCTGGGCAAGGTATGGTGGTGTTTAATATACCAAACCTTTTCTAAAATTCCAAAATACATTGTTCAATTAATTTCAATGGTGAAAGGGTTTCAGCTTGAAGGGAGCACAGCCACAAAGCTATGCATTGGCTCCCTTTGGGGTAATTTGTTAGCCATCTCATTGTATGCAGTGATGAAAGTGGCATACCATTGCATTCAGGACATGTGGGAGGTGGGAGATGGCTATTTTTAGTGGACTTTTTTATTTGTACTGAACGAATTGTCTGAAAACAAAATTTCTTTGCTTATTTTTTTTTAGAAAATCAGTGTATACTTATGTAATGGGGTAGCCTATCTTTTAATTTGTTTTATTAGATTTCCTATACAGTATATCTCAGTAATACTGTTAGCAGAAAGAAAAAGAAAACATATCAAACAATAACAATAAAACATCAAATTGTGTGTATTAGAGATTCGTGAAATCCAAGCATTTTAAAATCTGCAAGCGGACTAATTGAAGCCAATAGGTGTAAAGTTCTGAAAGTTCCACCTAAAATTAAGGTAGAAATAACAATGGTATGTAACTGTAAATGGATCAGGGACCTGGGAAATGGTCTGCCCAAAATCGTTAATAAAACACTGTCCAGTAATGGAAACTTTATGCAATTCCTGTTTTGGCATTCCATGTAGTATTTGAGATTTCTAAAAACTTCAAATATTATTGATTTTCAAATTTGAAATTTCTGATAATATCACAAATTTTCGATTTTTAAATTCCATTTTCATGGTTCAGAAAAATCCAGAAAAGTCAGAAGTCCGCGTTTCAGCGGATCCAAGAAATCCACTTTGGAAGGGGGTTTGGGTCCATCTCTAGTATTAACCTTTTAATTAAAGGACAATTATACTCATCTCCTCCCCGATCCATAGCTGCATAGTATCCAGGGTAAAGACCTAAATCAAGCCCTCACCTCTGGGTACTTTACCTAACTCCTTCAAAACTCTCCTTAAGCCTCCTTTAGCATTCCGCTTCATCCCTCCTCTCTTCCACCGTCCGTCTCCCTGCAGAGTGTGTCTTCACATTGGCTCAAATCCCAATTAGACATTACACCCTGTTTATGGATAATATCAATATCCCTTCTCCATAGGAAAAAGTCCTTCTGTAGAGGAGGGAACTTCTGTTTGCTAGACAGGAAGTGATGTAAGACACAAAGGGAAAAGTTTGCATGTCTCTGCCCATTTCTCTGAGTGACAGTTTTAACTTCTTTTCAAATATTGATATTTTACCGTAATAGGCTGTGAAGGATGTGAGTATTTTGTTATAAAAGCCTCTGTTTCTTTTTATGCTCTGTGGAGGGCTTTTTTATCCTTTAAGCCCAGCTCATCTTAATCTATATAGCTGACTGGTATCTTGTGCTCCCAAGTCCTACCCCATAGAAGCCAGTAGGGCCGCCATCAGGGGGGTAAAGGGGGTACTACTGTATGGGGCCTGGACTTGCCAGGGACCCAGAAAGTGAAAGGAATGGGATTTTTTTTCTGCAATACTGCATTCAACCACTAGGCAAACTCCATTCCTAGATGTAGAAGGCAAACAAGGCATGTCTGCTGCATGGCCCATGACTCAGCCAGTAGGTGGCTTTACTGTCTATGTGGCTACGCCCCCTCCTGCCCATTGCCTGACCTTGTAGCTCTTCTGTGCTGTGATCTCTATAGAGAGCAGAAGGGAGTAACTTTAAGTTATACTGTACCCATTTCTTCTTGTGAGAGTCCATGGGGGGACATTGTTACCCTCTGTCTCACTGCTGTGTACAGGGACTGACAGAGACTGATAAACTCCCTCTATGGGGCTGCTGGTGCAATAACCTATATAGCAGTGATGGATGTGAAACTACAACTCCCAGCATGCCTTGCTTGCATTCTCTTACCAAGGTATGCACTGCACATGGGGTAGGTAATAGCCTAATAGGGCTACTGGCACTGGCACTGGCGTAGGAACTGGGGTCTCAACAGTTGCGATTGCGACTGGGCCTATGTTACCAAGGGGCCCACTACAGTGCATCTTGAAAGTGGTTTGTGGAGTAGTGCTAGTAACTTACATTTACTTTAAACATACAGGACGTCCGTAACCGAAATTTCTTTGTCAGAGTCCTGATCAGAGCAGCAGTAATGGGAGCCCCGGAGGAGTGACAGAGACAGTAAGCAGGCAGCAGCTGGACGCTCCCTCTCACAGTTTACTTAACTGATTTCTGATCCCTGGCTGGGTCCGTCCGTGTGAGACTTTGTTGGTGGGTCAAAAACTCAGTGAAGCAAGACTGGGGATCTTCTAGAACTGTCAGGCAGATACCTGGTAAAGCAGCAAGCACTAGCTGCAGGGTAGAGGTAACAGTGTTTCTTGTTTGTTTGTTTTTTTAATAAAGTTCACCTAGACCTATTATCACCTAGTACAATTCACAGGTCACAATTGTGTGAAATTGTCATGTTTAGTCTGTGTGGGACAGAGATAGATAAAGAGAAAGACAGATAGATAGATAGACAGACAGACAGACAGATAGATAGATAGATAGATAGACAGACAGAGAAATGGATAGATAGATAGATAGATAGATGATAGATAGATAGATAGACAGTCAGAGAAATGGATAGATAGATAGATAGATAGATAGACAGTAAGAGAAATGGATGAATAGATAGAAAGATAGATGGATAGATAGATAGATAGATAGATAGATAGGTAATAGCCTAATAGGGAGTGGATTGCACTGCACACGGGGTAGGTAATAGCCTAATAGGGAGTGGATTGCACTGCACACGGGGTAGGTAATAGCCTAATAGGGAGTGGATTGCACTGCACACGGGGTAGGTAAAAGCCTAATAGGGAGTGGATTGCACTGCACACGGGGTAGGTAATAGCCTAATAGGGAGTGGATTGCACTGCACAGGGTAGGTAATAGCCTAATAGGGAGTGGATTGCACTGCACACGGGGGTAGGTAATAGCCTAATAGGGAGTGGATTGCACTGCACACGGGGTAGGGTAAGTACCTAATAGGGAGTGGATTGCACTGCACAGGGGTAGGTATAGCCTAATAGGGAGTGGATTGCACTGCACACGGGGGGTAATTGCCTAATAGGGAGTGGATTGTACTGCACATGGGGTGGTAATTGCCTAATAGGAGTGGATTGCACTGTACACGGGTAGGTAATGCCTAATAGGGAGTGGATTGCACTGCCACACGGGGTAGGTAATAGCCTAATAGGGAGGGATTGCACTGCACACGGGGTAGGTAATAGCCTAATAGGGAGTGGATTGCACTGCACACGGGGGTAGATAATAGCCTAATAGGGAGTGGATTGCACTGTACACGGGGTAGGTAATAGCCTAATAGGGAGTGGATTGCACTGCACACGGGTAGGTAATAGCCTAATAGGGAGTGGATTGTACTGCACATGGGGGTAGATAATAGCCTAATAGGGAGTGGATTGTACTGCACATGGGGGTAGATAATAGCCTAATAGGGAGTGGATTGCATTGCACATGGGGGTAGGTAATAGCCTAATAGGGAGTGGATTGCACTGTACAGGGGTAGGTAATAGCCTAATAGGGAGTGGATTGTACTGTACATGGGGGTAGGTAATAGCCTAATAGGGAGTGGATTGCATTGCACATGGGGTAGGTAATAGACTAATAGGGAGTGGATTGCATTGCACATGGGGGTAGATAATAGCCTAATAGGGAGTGGATTGCATTGCACACGGGGTAGGTAATAGCCTAATAGGAGTGGATTGTACTGTACATGGGGGTAGGTAATAGCCTAATAGGGAGTGGATTGCACTGCACACGGGGTAGGTAATAGCCTAATGGGAGTGGATTGCACTGTACATGGGGGTAGATAATAGCCTAATAGGGAGTGGATTGTACTGCACATGGGGGTAGGTAATGCCTAATAGGGAGTGGATTGCACTGCACATGGGGGTAGATAATAGCCTAATAGGGAGTGGATTGCACTGTACACGGGGTAGGTAATAGCCTAATAGTGAGTGGATTGCATTGCACATGGGGTAGGTAATAGCCTAATAGGGAGTGGATTGCATTGCACATGGGGGTAGGTAATAGCCTAATAGGGAGTGGATTGCACTGGACTGGGGGTAGATAATAGCCTAATAGGGAGTGGATTGTACTGCACACGGGGGTAGGTAATAGCCTAATAGGGAGTGGATTGCATTGCACATGGGGTAGGTAATAGCCTAATAGGGAGTGGATTGCATTGCACATGGGTAGGGTAATAGCCTAATAGGGAGTGGATTGCATTGCACAGGGGGTAGTAACAGCCTAATAGGGAGTGGATTGCATTGCACATGGGGGTAGGTAACAGCCTAATAGGGAGTGGATTGCATTGCACATGGGGGTAGGTAATAGCCTAATAGGGAGTGGATTGCATTGCACATGGGGGTAGGTAATAGCCAATAGGGAGTGGATTGCATTGCACATGGGGGTAGGTAATAGCCTAATAGGGAGTGGATTGCATTGCACATGGGGGTAGGTAACAGCCTAATAGGGAGTGGATTGCATTGCACATGGGGGTAGGTAATAGCCTAATAGGGAGTGGATTGCACTGCACATGGGGGTAGGTAATAGCCTAATAGGAGTGGATTGCATTGCACATGGGGGTAGGTAACAGCCTAATAGGGGGTGGATTGCATTGCACATGGGGGTAGGTAATAGCCTAATAGGGAGTGGATTGCACTGCACACGGGGTAGGTAATAGCCTAATAGGGAGTGGATTGCATTGCACATGGGGTAGGTAATAGCCTAATAGGGAGTGGATTGCACTGCACACAGGAGTAGATAATAGCCTAATAGGGAGTGGATGTACTGCACACGGGGGTAGATAATAGCCTAATAGGGAGTGGATTGCACTGCACAGGGGGTAGGTAAAGCCTAATAGGGAGTGGATTGTACTGCACATGGGGGTAGATAATAGCCTCATAGGGAGTGGATTGCACTGCACACGGGGTAGGTAATTGCCTAATAGGGAGTGGATTGCACTGCATACGGGGTAGGTAATAGCTAATAGGGAGTGGATTGCACTGCACAGGGGTAGGTAATAGCCTAATAGGGAGTGGATTGTACTGCACACGGGGGTAGATAATAGCCTCATAGGGAGGGATTGCACTGCACAGGGGTAGGTAATTGCCTAATAGGGAGTGGATTGCACTGCACACGGGGTAGGTAATAGCCTAATAGGGAGTGGATTGCACTGTACACGGGGTAGGTAATAGCCTAATAGGGAGTGGATTGCACTGCAACGGGGGTAGATAATAGCCTAATAGGGAGTGGATTGTACTGCACATGGGGTAGGTAATAGCCTAATAGGGAGTGGATTGCACTGCACACGGGCTAGGTAATAGCCTAATAGGGAGTGGATTGCACTGCACATGGGGTAGGTAATAGCCTAATAGGGAGTGGATTGCATGCACATGGGGTAGGTAATAGCCTAATAGGGAGTGGATTGCATTGCACAGGGGTAGGGTAATAGCCTAATAGGGAGTGGATTGCACTGCACATGGGGTAGGTAATAGCCTAATAGGGAGTGGATTGCACTGCACAGGGGTAGGTAATAGCCTAATAGGGAGTGGATTGTACTGCACATGGGGTAGGTAATAGCCTAATAGGGAGTGGATTGTACTGCACATGGGGTAGGTAATAGCCTAATAGGGAGTGGATTGCATTGCCCATGGGGTAGGTATTAGCCTAATAGGGAGTGGATTGCACTGCACACAGGAGTAGAGTAATAGCCTAATAGGGAGTGGATTGCATTGCACATGGGGTAGGTAATAGCCTAATAGGAGTGGATTGCACTGCACACGGGGTAGGTAATAGCCTAATAGGGAGTGGATTGCACTGCACACGGGGTAGGTAATAGCCTAATAGGGAGTGGATTTCATTGCACATGGGGTAGGTAATAGCCAATAGGGAATGGATTGCTTGCACATGGGGTAGGTAATAGCCTAATAAGGAGTGGATTGTACTGACACGGGTAGGTAATAGCCTAAGAGGAGTGGATTGCACTGCACATGGGGGTAGGTAATAGCCTAATAGGGAGTGGATTGCACTGCACACGGGGTAGGTAATAGCCTAATAGGGAGTGGATTGCACTGCACATGGGGTAGATAATAGCCTATTATGGAGTGGATTGCACTGCACACGGGGTAGGTAATAGCTTAATGGGACTATTAGGCTATTACCTACCCCATGTACAATGCAATCCTCTCACTATCACAGGCCAGATAGTGGCAGGATTTGTAATGATAAAGGCACCAATTGATAAAAAAATTTTGCAGGCGACAATGTAAAATGGGAATAATGGTCTTTAAAATGGGTGTAACCTTAACAAAGTGGGCATGGTCTTAACAAAGGATGCGGCTGCTGGCAGTGTGGTACGCCGGGGAAAACAGGCAAAGTAAGTACAGTTCGGCTTAGTTTTTTTACAAGATAATAGAGCAGTTGGGGGTGGGAGAGGGAGCCCTACACTACAGAAAAGGGGATTTACACTAGGGGAAGAGGAAACCAAACCCGGATCTGGAGGGAGAGAGGGAGAGGGGTAAAGGGCTGCACTGAGCATGCCTGAAACCTCTCAGAGGACACCACAGAGGCGGAAACTATTTCCCTTCAGCCAGGCTCATGCTCTTCACTCTATAGAACTTTGGACAGACATTGCAGGAGAACCATTTGGAATAGTGATCCCTCTCTAACACATTGACCAATAGTGATCCCTCTCTAACACATTGACCAATAGTGATCCCTCTCTAACATATTTACCAATAGTGATCCCTCTCTAACATATTTACCAATAGTGATCCCTCTCTAACACATTGACCAATGTACTATATACTATACTCTACTATACTCTACTATATACTGTACTATAATATACTATACTGTACTATAGTATTACTGTACTATACTGTACTATACTATACTGTACTATACTGTACTATACTGTACTATACTCTAAACTGTACTATACTATACTATAACTATATACTATACTGTACTATATTATATATACTATACCTGGGTATTCCGTACGAGGTTCAGTATCTGGGCTACTGGTAGTGTTGTCTCTGAGGAAAAATCACAAATAAACCAGCAATGTTTCTGTTTTCCACACAGGGTAAATTGGGAACGGGCTCCCTAGTACCAGATAATATCGGAACACGCTCCTCACTGCCTTCTGGGGATCTCCGCAGAATCGTATATGTGGTATCCTAAGGTCAGGTTGGGCACAGATCTGGGTCTTTGTTGGTTTTTTCAGAGAAATATCGGACAATCCAAGAATGGGTTATTTGCGTCAACTTGGGGCTGAGAAAGAAAATATAGAGCTCAGAATATATATAATATATTATATATATATATATATATACACACTAGCACAAGTGTGTATTAATGTATGGGCACAATAAATCCATGGAGCTAGTTGGGGTGTTGATATGCAATGTTTCATGCTCAACACTATAATGAAGCACGGGTGCTGTGGATGGTCAAGATCATCCTCCTCTTCATCATCTCCAGGCGATTGTGAACAAATTAGGAGAACACCATTTAACCTCCATTTCATAGTTGGTATGTATACTGCCTAATGCCCGTATCAGAAAATGATACTTGAGCATATACGGTGTCTTTATAAATAAGGCCCTATTAATAAAAAATGTATATATTAAAGTGTTTAAGTATTTAAGTTTACCCTGTGTATATTTACACAGGGTAAATATACATACAGTCCAATTAATATATCAATCTAGATGCCACATAATGTGTGGATAGAGGAGGGATCACTATTGGTAAATGTGTTAGATAGGGATCACTATTGGTCAATGTGATAGAAGGGATCACTATTGGTAAATGTGTTAGGGATCACTATTGGTAAATGTGATAGAGAGGGATACCTATTGGTAAATGTGATAGAGAGGGATCACTATTGGTCAATGTGTTACAGAGGGATCACTATTGGTAAATGTGTTAGATAGGGATCACTATTGGTAATGTGATAGAGAGGGATCACTATTGATAAATCTGTTAGAGAGTAATCACTATTGGTAAATGTGATAGATAATCACTATTGGTAAATGTGTTAGAGAAGGATCACTATTGGTAAATGTGTTAGAGAAGGATCACTATTGGTAAATCTGTTAAGGGGATCACTATAGGTAATGTGATAGAGAGGGATAACTATTGGTAAATCTGTTTAGAGAGGATCACTATTGGTAAATGTATAGAGAGGGATACCTATTGGTAAATGTGTTATATAGGGATCACTATGGTAAATGTGATAAGAGGGATCACTATTAGTAAATCTGTAGAGATGGATCACTATGGTAAATGTGTTAGAGAGGGATCACTGTTGGTAAATGTGCTAGAGAGGGATCACTATTGGTAAATGTGTTACAGAGGGATCACTATGGGTAAATGTGATAGAGAGGGATCACTATTGGTAAATGTGCTAGAGAGGGATCACTATTGGTAAATGTGTTAGAGAGGGATCACTATTGGTAAATGTGATAGAGAGGGATCACTATTGATAAATCTGTTAGAGAGATCACTATTGTTAAATGTGATAGAAATGGATCACTATTGGTAAATGTGATAGAGAGGGATCACTATTGGTAAATGTGTTACAGAGGGATCACTATTGGTAAATGTGATAGAGAGGATCACTATTGGTAATATGATAGAGAGGGATCACTGTTGTTCAATGCGTTAGAGAGGGATCACTATTGGTAAATGTGTTGAGAGGGATCACTATCTGGTAATGTGTTAGCAGAGGGATCACTATTGGTCAATGTGTTAGAGAGGGATCACTATTGGTCAATGTGTTAGAGAGGGATCACTATTGGTAATGTAATAGAGAGGGATCACTATTGGTAAATGTGTTAGAGAGGGATCACTATTGGTAAATGTGTTGATAGGGATCACTATTGGTAAATGTGATAGAGAGGATCACTTGGTAAATGTGTAGATAAGAGGATCACTATTGGTAAATGTGTTAGAGAGGGATCACTATTGGTAAATGTGATAGAAGAGGGATCATATTGGTAAATGTGTTTAGAGAGGGATCCTATTGGTCATGTGTTAGAGAGGGATCACTATTGGTAAATGTGTTAGAGAGGGATCACTATTGGTAAATGTGTATATGAGGGATCACTATTGGTAAATGTGTTATGATACTGTACTATCTATACTGTAACTATATACTATACTGTGACTCTACTATAATACTATACTGTACACTATATACTGTACTATATTATACCTGTACTATACTATACTAGTATACTATACTGTACTATATACTATACTGTATCTGTAACTATACATATACTATACTTGTACTATATTATACTGTACTGTACTATACTGTACTGTACTATACTGTACTATATACTGTACTATACTATAACTGCAATATACTATCACTGCAAGCTTTACTATTCTATACTATACTGTACTATAACTATACTGTACATATTATACTGTACTATATACTGTGCTATAACTATACTATACTGTATCTATACTATACTTTATTGTACTATACTGTACTAATATATCTGTACTGTACTACTATCCTGTACTGTACTATACGATACTGTACTTTACTACTCTATACTGAACTGTACTATACTGTACTGTACTATAATGTTATTACTATACTATACTGTACTATACTATACTGTACTGTACTATACTAATACTGTTACTGTATATATTATACTATACTGTACTATACTTACTGTACTATATACTATATCTCTACTATACTCTACTATATACTGTACTATAATATACTATACTGTACTATACTGTACTTACTATACTATACTGTACTATCTCTACTGAACTGTACTATATATACTATACTGTACTATACTATACTGTACTTATATCCTATACTCTACTATACTCTACTATATACTGTACTATAATATACTATACTGTACTATACTGTACTGTACTATACTGTACTATACTATACTGTACTATACTGTACTATACTTGTACTATACTAAACTGTACTATACTATACTATACTATATACTATACTGTACTATATTATATTATACTATACCTGGGTATATCCGTACAGGTTCAGTATCTGGGCTACTGGTAGTGTTGTCTCTGAGAAAAATCACAAATAAAACCAGCAATGTTTCTGTTTTCCACACAGAGTAATTGGGAACGGGCTCCCTAGTACCAGATAATATCTGGAACACGCTCCTCACTGCCTTCTGGGGATCTCCGCAGGAATCGTATATGTGGTATCCTAAGGTCAGGTTGGGCACAGATCTGGGTCTTTGTTGGTTTTTTCAGAGAAATATCGGACAATCCAAGAATGGGTTATTTGCGTCAACTTGGGGCTGAGAAAAGAAATAATAGAGCTCAGAATAATATATATATATATATATATATATATATATAATTACACACTAGCACAGTGTGTATTAATGTATGGGCACAATAAATCCAATGGAGCTAGTTGGGGTGTTGATATAGCAATGTTTCATGCTCAACACTATAATGAAGCACGGGTGCTGTGGAATGGTCAAGATCATCCTCCTCTTTCAATCTCCAGGCGATTGTGAACAAATTAGGAGAACACCATTTAACCTCCATTTCATAGTTGGTATGTAATACTGCCTAATGCCCTGTATCAGAAAATGATACTTGAGCATATACGGTGTCTTTATAATAAGGCCCTATTATAAAAAATGTATATATTAAAGTGTTTAAGTATTTAAAGTTTACCCTGTGTATTATTTACACAGGGTAAATATACATACAGTACAATTAATATATCAATCTAGATGCCACATAATGTGTGGATGAGAGAGGGATCACTATTGGTATAATGTGTTAGATAGGGATCACTATTGGTCAATGTGAAGAGAGGGATCACTATTGGTAAATGTGTTAGGGATCACTATGGTAAATGTGATAGAGAGGATAACTATTGGTAAATGTGATAGAGAGGGATCACTATTGGTCAATGTGTTACAGAGGGATCACTATTGGTAAATGTGTTAGATAGGGATCACTATTGGTAAATGTGATAGAGAGGGATCACTATTGATAAATCTGTTATAGAGTAATCACTATTGGTAAATGTGATAGATAGATCACTATTGGTAAATGTGTTAGAGAAGGATCACTATTGGTAAATGTGTTAGAGAAGGATCACTATTGGTAAATCTGTTAGAGAGGGATCACTATAGTAAATGTGATAGAGAGGGATACTATTGGTAAATCTGTTAGAGAGGGATCACTATTGGTAAATGTGATAGAGAGGATACCTATTGGTAATGTGTTATATAGGGATCACTATTGTAATGTGATAGAGAGGATCACTATTAGTAAATCTGTAAGAGATGGATCACTATAGGTAAATGTGTTAGAGAGGGATCACTGTTGGTAAATGTGCTAGAGAGGGATCACTATTGGTAAATGTGTTACAGAGGGATCACTATTGGTAAATGTGATAGAGAGGGATCACTATTGGTAAATGTGCTAGAGAGGGATCACTATTGGTAATGTGTTAGAGAGGGATCACTATTGGTAAATGTGATAGAGAGGGATCACTATTGATAAATCTGTTAGAGAGGGATCACTATTGGTAAATGTGATAGAAATGGATCACTATTGGTAATGTGATAGAGAGGGATCACTATTGGTAATGTGTTACAGAGGGATCACTATTGGTAAATGTGATAGAGAGGGTCACTATTGGTAATATGATAGAGAGGGATCACTGTTGTCAATGCGTTAGAGAGGGTCACTATTGTAAATGTGTTAGAGAGGATCACTACTGGTAAATGTGTTACAGAGGATCACTATGGTCAATGTGGTTAGAGAGGGATCACTTTGGTCAATGTGTTAGAGAGGGATCACTATTGGTAAATGTTAGAAGAGGGATCACTATTGGTAATGTGTTTAGAGAGGGATCACTATTGGTAAATGTGTTAGAAGGGATCACTATTGGTAATGTGTAGAGAGGGATCACTATTGGTAAATGTATTAGAGAGGATCACTATTGGTAAATTGTTGAGAGGAGCACTATGGTAAATGTGATAAAGAGGGATCACTATTGGTAAATGTGTTAGAAGAGGGATCACTATTGGTCAAATGTGTTAGAGGGGGATCACTATTGGTAAATGTTGTTAGAGAGGGATCACTATTGGTAATGTGATAGAGAGGGATCACTATTGTAATGTGTTAGAGAGGGTCACTATTGGTAAATGTGATAGAGAGGGATCACTATGGTAAATTGTTAGAGAGGGATCACTATTGGTAATGTGATAGAGAGGGATCACTATTGGTCATGTGATAGAGAGGGATCACTATTGGTAATGTGATAGAAGGGGATCACTATTGTTCAATGTGATAGAGAGGGATCACTATTGGTAAATGTGATAGAGAGGGATCACTATTGGTAATGTGTTAGAGAGGGATCACTATTGGTAAATGTGATAGAGAGGGATCACTATTGGTATGTGATAGGAGGGATCACTATTGGTAAATGTGATAGAAGGGATACCTATTGGTAAATGTGTTAGATAGGGATCACTATTGGTAAATGTGATAGAGAGGATCACTATTGTAAATCTGTAAGAGATGATCACTATAGGTAAATGTTTGAGAGGGTCACTGTTGGTAATGTGCTAGAGAGGGATCACTATTGGTAATGTGTTCAGAGGATCACTATTGGTAAATGTGATAGAGAGGGATCACTATTGGTAAATGTGCTAGAGAGGGATCACTATTGGTAAATGTGTTAGAGAGGGATCACTATGGTAATGTGATAAGAGGGATCACTATTGATAAATCTGTTAGAGAGGGATCACTATTGGTAAATGTGATAGAAATGGATCACTATTGGTAAATGTGATAGAGAGGGATCACTATTGGTAAATGTGTTACAGAGGGATCACTATTGGTAAATGTGATAGAGAGGGATCACTATTGGTAAATATGCTAGGAGGGATCACTGTTGGTCAATGCGTTAGAGAGGATCACTATTGGTAATGTGTTAGAGAGGGATCACTACTGGTAAAGGTGTTACAGAGGGATCACTATTGGTCAATGTGTTAGAGAGGGATCACTATTGGTCATGTGTTAGAGAGGATCACTATGGTAAATGTGTTAGAGAGGGATCACTATTGGTCAATGTGTTGAGAGGATCACTATTGGTAAATGTGTTAGAGAGGGATCACTATTGTAAATATGTTAGAGAGGATCACTATTGGTCAATGTGTTAGAGAGGGATCACTAATGGTAAATGTGTTAGAGGGATCACTAATGGTAAATGTGATAAAGAGGGTCACTATTGGTAAATGTGTTAGAGAGGGATCACTATTGGTCAATGTTAAGAGAGGATCACTATTGGTAAATGTGTAGAGAGGGATCACTTTTGTAAATGTGATAGAGAGGGATCACTATTGGTAAATATGTTAGAGAGGGAACTATTGGTAAATGTTGATAGAGGGATCACTATTGGTAAATGTGTTAGAGAGGGATCACTATTGTAAATGTGTTAGAGAGGGATCACTATGGTGAAATGTGTTAGAGAGGGATCACTATTGGTAAATGTGTTAGAGAGGGATCACTATTGGGAAAGTGATAGATATGGACAGTATAGTATAGTACAGTATAGTACAGTATAGTATAGTACAGTATAGTATAGTACAGTATAGTACAGTATAGTATAGTACAGTATAATATAGTACAGTATAGTACAGTATAGTATAGTATAGTACAGTATAGTATAGTATAGTATAGTACAGTATAGTACAGTATAATATAGTACAGTACAGTATAGTATAGTATAGTACAGTATAATATAGTACAGTATAGTACAGTATAGTATAGTACAGTATAGTACAGTATAATATAGTACAGTA
>CM033469.1:412980939-413010635 GCA_019447015.1 Hymenochirus boettgeri
ATAGTATATTACATGTATTATAGTACAGATGTAAATAAGTACTTACAGATGTTAGTCAGTACAATTATTAGTAAACGTAGAGTAACGTATAGTTACAGTACAGTATAGTATAAGTACAGAGTACAGTATAGTTAGTACAGTACAGTATAGTACAAAAGTATAGTATATATCCATTAGTTATAGTTAGCACAGTATATAGTACAGTATAATATATTACAGTTAATAGTATAGTACAGTACAGTATAGAATAGTACAGTTCAGTATAGAGTATATTGCATATAGTAAGTAGTCAGTTATATAGTACAGTATAGTACAGTACAGTATAGTACAGTACAGTATAATATAGTACAGTATAGTATATTATAGTACAGTACAGTATAGTATATAGTACAGTATAGTATGTTGTATAGTACAGATAATATAGTACAGTATAGTACATTAGTATAATAGTAGCGACAGTATAGTATAGTACTAGTACAGTATATGTATAGTACAGATAGTAGTATAGTATAGTTACAGTATATATATATTACAGTATAGTATCGTATAGTACAGTATAGTATAGATATAGTACAGTATAGTATAGTACTAGTATATAGTACAGTACAGTTATATAGTTACAGTATAGTATAGTACAGTATAGTATATAGTACAGTACATATAGTATTAGTATTACAAGTATAGTATAGTACAGTACAGTATAGTACAGTATAGTATAGTACGTATAGTACAGTTATAGTATAGTACATGTATAGTACAGTACATATATATACGTATATAGTACAGTATAAGTCGTATGTACAGTACAGTATATTATACAGTAACAGTATAGTATATACAGTTAAGTACAGTTTAGTATAGTACCGTAACATATATAGTACAGTATAGTACAGTATAGTATAGTACAGTATAGTACAGTATAGTATAGTATATACAGTATAGTACATAGTACAGTATAGTACAGTATAGTTATAGTACAGTTAGTATCTAGTATAAGTAAGTACATATTATATAAGTAAGGCAGTACAGTACAGTACAGTATAGTACAGTATAGTATTAGTACAGTACAGTATAGTATAATAGTACAGTATAGTATAGTATTGTATTTGAGGTTGAATAAATACATACATCCATCTAGTCCAACCTACTCAGCAATACCTACATTTCCTTCTAACAGTTGATCCAGAGAAAGACAATAAAAAACAGTATGGGTGGAAATCAGAAATATCCTGGATCAACTCTAACTTTTGTATCAATACCAGTAACAGCATGTGGAAGTTCCAACGATTGTGAGGGAATATCTGCCTAAAACATTGTGGGTTTTTCCTTATGGAATATTATGTTGGCGATTTCTTGATTTGTGCAAAGGCAATAAATCTACCTTTGGCGCCCCCCTACTGTTACAATTAGACGGAAAGTTTTTTAATCTTGAGACCATTCATTTGGATCTA
Source organism: Hymenochirus boettgeri (assembly GCA_019447015.1). Taxonomy (NCBI): domain Eukaryota; kingdom Metazoa; phylum Chordata; class Amphibia; order Anura; family Pipidae; genus Hymenochirus; species Hymenochirus boettgeri. Next base: position 412,982,391 of record CM033469.1, read on the forward strand.
CCAACTTTCAACTCAGTTGATCCACCAATCGGTTTTCTGAGCCTTTAATGTATGTAGCATGATGAACAGTAGATGCTCTCTGCCCAATAACATATCTGTGGGGAGAGACAGACACCACTTTCATAATCTGGTAAATACATGAGGGGCTGAAGAGATTCCAAAGTAAGAGGTCCAGTTGAGACTTCCTCTTATCCTTAAAAAAGAAAATTGATGGCAAGAACTTTTGATTTACTAAGAAATTAAAAAGTAACAAATCTTAAGCTGAAAGCATGAAATTAAACAGTGGTAAATACAAAATGGATTCTAAAAATCTATGTGGATTTTAGAAATCCTAACAGCAGTTCCGTGAAGGTCTAAATGAAATGTCTAATTTAGGAAAGATCTGTGCTCCCATCAATTGATCAAACAGTTTAATGATAAGAGATAAAAGAAAACAGTTTTTAATAGGAATCTTGTAGATCCCGATAGTCAATGCAAAGTGGAAACCCCACAAACCCTTTTCTCTACAAAGAAGAACTCAGCATCTGCAGTAGAAGTAGATGGTTGGATAAATAATTGCTCTAAAAGATCCCAAAAATATTCTTTCATGTTCATGGTATGGCCTTGAGAGACATAGGTCAATAGGCAATTAATAAACTCTACACTTAACTACTGACCATAGCCAAATCAACACACACTTCCCCTCATAACATTAATAGCTCCCCATGAACCTGGGTGGCCCATGTCCCAAGTCCTACACTAACCACAGTTATAATTAATACGGTAAGTAAGTTTATTACTACACAAAAAGGATAATCTACACCTGACACATTTTGTTCTACACATAGCTCTTAAACATAGGCACACACCTTTAATGAAAAGAGTAACCATTGACACACCTTTTAAAGGCAGCCCAATAAAATGTAAAATATATATATATATATATATATATATATATATATAAATGTTCTATTGTACATATACCTCTACAATAGCATAAAACAATCTGCGGGGGCTCTCCAAAGCCATCGGCATATACATCATTATTCTATTACGGAGGAACTTCAGCTTCACTGTCGCCTCTACGCTGGTGCACCGCAATCAATACATTTCCAGACCACAAAAGATACAGTAGCACTCAAAGGCAGGGGCACTTCTAGGGTTTTTGCTGCCTGAGCCAAACTTTAGAATGGCGCCTTTGACCGTCTCTGGGCGGCGCGTGTAGCCGCATCAAAGTGGGTGTGGCTTTGTTGGTGGGCGTGGCTTTGTTGGTGGGTGTGGCTAACATTTTAAGATTTTGAGCTTCCTATCACGTAATGTACAATCCTCAGTCAGTCGATTAGCAATAATGTCAATCCTATAAACAGGTATACATCCCTTTCTCAAATAGCTAGTGTTGTCACCACTTATATGCTCCTTCAGGTTTAAGCCATCACCAATCTCTCCCAGCAACCCCATGACAACAACAACATTACACGGTACACCCCTAACCCCTCCCTATACAGAGACCCAAACCCAATATCCCAGCAGCCCCTATGACCAGCCACATATACCCCTAATAATCTCTCCCTAAGTCCCTAATCCCTATACTTCATTATTCATAGGCCCATGATAAGACCCCAAGAGGTTATAGGCCACGCACTGAATCACTCGGCAGCCCCCCCCATGATAAGACCCCAGGGAGGGAGGTACAGCCAGGCCACTGAATCCAGCCAGCCCCCCCCATGAGAAGAACCCAGTCCCCAGGGAGGGAGACCCCCCCTGGATGACCCCAGAGGTTAGGTCACATACAGGCCTGAGGCCACTGAATCCAGCCAGCCCCCCCATGATAAGACCCAGTACCCAGGAGGGGAGACCCCCCATGATAAGACCCCAGGGATGATTTAGGTTACATTATAGGCCATGAGGCCACTGAATCCAGCCAGCCCCCCTCCCCCCCATGATAAGACCCCAGGGACTCAGGGAGTTAAATTACTAGGCCATGAGGCCACTGAATCCAGCCACCCCCCCACCCCCACACCCCATGATAAGACCCCCTATGATAAGACCCCAGGGACTCAGGGAGTTAAATTACAGGCCATGAGGCCACTGAATCCAGCCAGCCCCCCCCCAGCTTATACAGACAGTGAGACAGACAGATACTACTTACACAGTTGCAGGCAGCTTAACTCATGTGGGCGACGCTCGGTCTGCTCTTTCCTTCCAAGTTTTGCAAATTGCAGTGCTGAGCTGGCCACTCTCTCACTCCACTGTCTCCACACGACATAGGGAAAGTCCGGACTCCAGAACTTGCGCTGGCCTATGTGACCTGACCTGTCCTGACCTCATCATCAAGTGCCGCCGGTCGGGAGCGATCTGCGCTACGCGGCTGCCAGCCAGTGCAGATCACTATCAGCCACCATAGCCTCGCGCTCGCGGCTTGCGCCGCACCGCAGCGCGAGAGTTAATAAAGCCAGCAGGCAGCACGCAGTGTGTTCCCAGTAAATTGGAAGGTGCGCTTCCTTCCCGACCCTTCCCACAAAGATAAATTGGCCTTCTTGCGCCGGTCGCGCATGCGCGGCGCACCGGCGCTTGCCTTAACGGCCGCTAGCGACGGTTATGTACAATGAAAATTTTTTTTTGGGTGCTTTAGATTTTCCGCTTTTAAAAGGATGCCGCCTGAGTCACATGACTCAGTGAGCCTCATTACAGATGCGGCCCTGCTCAAAGGACTTGCAAAAAATATTAATTTATGTAACGAATAAGCCGTGACAGCTGCAAGTACGCTATAGGGAGGCCAATAGTCCAGGAAAGGGTACACAGCAGAACTCAGGTATACCAACAGGATACTGAAATAAGAGTAGTTGCTAGGAACCGTAGTCTGGATACAGGAGACAGAGAAGGCTGCTGGAAACTGTAGGTTGTAATCTATACATTTACTGTACAGTGACATTCATATTTATGTCAGTTACTGCACAGTGCCATTCAAATCATAGTGAAACCTGTTACTGTAAAGTGCCATTATATTTAGTTAGTAACTGTACAGTGTCATTCATATATATGCTATGCCCTAAAGTTGGATTTTCCATTCATTTGTAAAATAGCAACACTAACTTTATATTTACACATCCTCCATATTTCCAGATCAGTTATGGAGCTACAGACCTTTACTCAGTGATAGAGACACCTTTCCATACTTTTTTCGAACAGCAGTAATGATGAAACTTAATGAGCTTTAATCACGGTCTTGAACATTTTGGCTGGAACTGGTTGAATTATTACAACCAATGATATGACTGGGTTTGAGGAACAACAACGCATTATAAAATATCTCTACAGTGAGAAACATCTGTACGGAGTTCACAATAAAGATAAATCGAGACCCATCTAACCCATATGGTGAAAAGGGGAATCTGGGAAAATTGGAAAATACCTAAAGAAATCCATCAGTGATGTTGTGATACTTTGTGGAAAAGTCACTGAATCCATTGCAAAAATTCTAAATCGGATTTCTGGGCTGAAAAACAAAACACTTGTACTTTCTTCTTCTTCTTGGGGAAATAATCACTTATTTTTATTAATTACCAGTTTTACCCAGTTTATATTTTCAAATGATTTATCCTTTTCTTGTAGATGCTTCTGACTGTTCAACTTTCTATCTCATCTGGATTCTGCCAAAAATCTAAATCAAAAGACAAATTACTGGAAGACTTTTACATGATGTTTTATTTGTTTATCGAAAGATCCAGATAGAATCAGATCTACGAGTATATATATCAAATAGAACTGGAATCTGCATTGAGGAGCATGTTTATACCCGTTTGCAAATAATTTAAATACTGATACATGTAGTTCCTGTGCGTACACCTACTGTACTTATCACGCCATGGATTGGTTAATTCGCCATTGATAAAGCAACTACAGATCTTGGTAACTTTCCTAAAGCCAAACATGAATTCCTAATTATAATACCAGGTTTTATTTATTAATCTAGAAAATAATCATCATTGTTTGACTGAACCTGGTATTAACTAGTTTCAATCTATTATAAAAGTATTCTGGCTAACTAGAGTCCTGGGTATACCACCCAAGAATAGGGACATAGTGCCAGATACAGGGGTAGAAGATTCCACTACAGTGACCTGAGAGCTGGGGTGGCACTAACAAGCTGCTTGTTATTTATACTGTTTGTGATCCCTCTGGTTTGTGAGTATTTATGTGATATCTGTGCCATGCTGTGTCACCTCTATTGTGCTAATTACAAAGCCTTATTGATATTGTTCTGTTAATAAATAAGATACTGTTTTATACTGTAAGCATAAGAACCACTGGCTCCTATTTATTGCATTGATAGTTCAGCAACACCCTGCCTCCAACATATGCAAGGGTCCACTCCTGACTGTACTATACTGTACTATACTGTACTGTACTATACTATACTGTACTATACTGTACTATATACTATACTGTACTGTACTATATACTATACTGTACTGTACTATACTGTACTGTACTATACTGTACTATATACTATACTGTACTATACTGTACTGTAACTATACTGTACTATCCTATACTGTACTATACTGTACTATACTATACTGTACTATACTGTACTGTACTATACTATACTGTACTATATACTATACTGTACTGTACTATATACTATACTGTACTATACTGTACTGTACTATACTGTACTATACTATACTATACTATACTGTACTATATACTATACTGTACTATACTATACTATACTGTACTATATTATACTGTACTATACTATACTATACTGTACTGTACTATACTATACTGTACTATATACTATACTGTACTCTACTATATACTATACTGTACTATACTGTACTATATTATACTGTACTATACTATACTATATACTATACTGTACTATATACTATACTGTACTGTACTATAATATACTATACTGTACTATATTATACTGTACTGTACTATACTGTACTGTACTATACTGTACTATATACTGTACTATACTATACTGCAATATACTATACTGCACTGTACTATTCTATACTGTACTGTACTATACTATACTGTACTATATTATACTGTACTATATACTGTGCTATACTATACTATACTGTACTATACTATACTTTATTGTACTATACTGTACTGTACTATATTATACTGTACTGTACTATACTATCCTGTACTGTACTATACGATACTGTACTTTACTATACTATACTGAACTGTACTATACTGTACTGTACTATAATGTACTGTACTATACTATACTGTACTATACTATACTGTACTGTACTATACTATACTGTACTGTACTATATTATACTATACTGTACTATACTATACTGTACTATATACTATACTCTACTATACTCTACTATATACTGTACTATAATATACTATACTGTACTATACTGTACTGTACTATACTATACTGTACTATACTATACTGTACTGTACTATATTATACTATACTGTACTATACTATACTGTACTATATACTATACTCTACTATACTCTACTATATACTGTACTATAATATACTATACTGTACTATACTGTACTGTACTATACTGTACTATACTATACTGTACTATACTGTACTATACTGTACTATACTAAACTGTACTATACTATACTATACTATATACTAACTGTACTATATTATATTATCTATACCTGGGTATATCCGTACAGGTTCAGTATCTGGGCTACTGGTAGTGTTGTCTCTGAGAAAAATCACAAATAAAACCAGCAATGTTTCTGTTTTCCACACAGAGTAATTGGGAACGGGCTCCCTAGTACCAGATAATATCTGGAACACGCTCCTCACTGCCTTCTGGGGATCTCCGCAGGAATCGTATATGTGGTATCCTAAGGTCAGGTTGGGCACAGATCTGGGTCTTTGTTGGTTTTTTCAGAGAAATATCGGACAATCCAAGAATGGGTTATTTGCGTCAACTTGGGGCTGAGAAAAGAAATAATAGAGCTCAGAATAATATATATATATATATATATATATATATATAATTACACACTAGCACAGTGTGTATTAATGTATGGGCACAATAAATCCAATGGAGCTAGTTGGGGTTTGATATAGCAATGTTTCATGCTCAACACTATAATGAAGCCACGGGTGCTGTGGAATGGTCAAGATCATCCTCCTCTTTCAATCTCCAGGCGATTGTGAAACAAATTAGGAGAACACCATTTAACCTCCATTTCATAGTTGGTATGTAATACTGCCTAATGCCCTTATCAGAAAATGATACTTGAGCATATACGGTGTCTTTATAATAAGGCCCTATTATAAAAAATGTATATATTAAAGTGTTTAAGTATTTAAAGTTTACCCTGTGTATTATTTACCACAGGGTAAATATACATACAGTACAATTAATATATCAATCTAGATGCCACATAATGTGTGGATGAGAGAGGGATCACTATTGGTATAATGTGTTAGATAGGGATCACTATTGGTCAATGTGAAGAGAGGGATCACTATTGGTAAATGTGTTAGGGATCACTATGGTAAATGTGATAGAGAGGATAACTATTGGTAAATGTGATAGAGAGGGATCACTATTGGTCAATGTGTTACGAGGGATCACTATTGGTAAATGTGTTAGATAGGGATCACTATTGGTAAATGTGATAGAGAGGGATCACTATTGATAAATCTGTTATAGAGTAATCACTATTGGTAAATGTGATAGATAGATCACTATTGGTAAATGTGTTAGAGAAGGATCACTATTGGTAAATGTGTTAGAGAAGGATCACTATTGGTAAATCTGTTAGAGAGGGATCACTATAGTAAATGTGATAGAGAGGGATACTATTGGTAAATCTGTTAGAGAGGGATCACTATTGGTAAATGTGATAGAGAGATACCTATTGGTAATGTGTTATATAGGGATCACTATTGTAATGTGATAGAGAGGATCACTATTAGTAAATCTGTAAGAGATGGATCACTATAGGTAAATGTGTTAGAGAGGGATCACTGTTGGTAAATGTGCTAGAGAGGGATCACTATTGGTAAATGTGTTACAGAGGGATCACTATTGGTAAATGTGATAGAGAGGGATCACTATTGGTAAATGTGCTAGAGAGGGATCACTATTGGTAATGTGTTAGAGAGGGATCACTATTGGTAAATGTGATAGAGAGGGATCACTATTGATAAATCTGTTAGAGAGGGATCACTATTGGTAAATGTGATAGAAATGGATCACTATTGGTAATGTGATAGAGAGGGATCACTATTGGTAATGTGTTACAGAGGGATCACTATTGGTAAATGTGATAGAGAGGGTCACTATTGGTAATATGATAGAGAGGGATCACTGTTGTCAATGCGTTAGAGAGGGTCACTATTGGTAAATGTGTTAGAGAGGATCACTACTGGTAAATGTGTACAGAGGATCACTATGGTCAATGTGGTTAGAGAGGGATCACTTTGGTCAATGTGTTAGAGAGGGATCACTATTGGTAAATGTATAGAAGAGGGATCACTATTGGTAAATGTGTTTAGAGAGGGATCATATTGGTAAATGTGTTAGAAGGGATCACTATTGGTAATGTGTAGAGAGGGATCACTATTGGTAAATGTATAGAGAGGGATCACTATTGGTAAAGTTGTTGAGAGGAGCACTATGGTAAATGTGATAAAGAGGGATCACTATTGGTAAATGTGTTAGAAGAGGGATCACTATTGGTCAAATGTGTTAGAGGGGGATCACTATTGGTAAATGTGTTAGAGAGGGATCACTATTGGTAATGTGATAGAGAGGGATCACTATTGTAATGTGTTAGAGAGGGTCACTATTGGTAAATGTGATAGAGAGGGATCACTATGGTAAATGTGTTAGAGAGGGATCACTATTGGTAAATGTGATAGAGAGGGATCACTATTGGTCATGTGATAGAGAGGGATCACTATTGGTAATGTGATAGAAGGGGATCACTATTGTTCAATGTGATAGAGAGGGATCACTATTGGTAAATGTGATAGAGAGGGATCACTATTGGTAATGTGTTAGAGAGGGATCACTATTGGTAAATGTGATAGAGAGGGATCACTATTGGTATGTGATAGGAGGGATCACTATTGGTAAATGTGATAGAAGGGATACCTATTGGTAAATGTGTTAGATAGGGATCACTATTGGTAAATGTGATAGAGAGGGATCCACTATTGTAAATCTGTAAGAGATGATCACTATAGGTAAATGTTTGAGAGGGTCACTGTTGGTAATGTGCTAGAGAGGATCACTATTGGTAATGTGTTCAGAGGATCACTATTGGTAAATGTGATAGAGAGGGATCACTATTGGTAAATGTGCTAGAGAGGGATCACTATTGGTAAATGTGTTAGAGAGGGATCACTATGGTAAATGTGATAAGAGGGATCACTATTGATAAATCTGTTAGAGAGGGATCACTATTGGTAAATGTGATAGAAATGGATCACTATTGGTAAATGTGATAGAAGGGATCACTATTGGTAAATGTGTTACAGAGGGATCACTATTGGTAAATGTGATAGAGAGGGATCACTATTGGTAAATATGCTAGGAGGGATCACTGTTGGTCAATGCGTTAGAGAGGATCACTATTGGTAATGTGTTAGAGAGGGATCACTACTGGTAAAGGTGTTCAGAGGGATCACTATTGGTCAATGTGTTAGAGAGGGATCACTATTGGTCATGTGTTAGAGAGGATCACTATGGTAAATGTGTTAGAGAGGGATCACTATTGGTCAATGTGTTGAGAGGATCACTATTGGTAAATGTGTTAGAGAGGGATCACTATTGTAATATGTTAGAGAGGATCACTATGGTCAATGTGTTAGAGAGGGATCACTAATGGTAAATGTGTTGAGAGGGATCACTAATGGTAAATGTGATAAAGAGGGTCACTATTGGTAAATGTGTTAGAGAGGGATCACTATTGGTCAATGTTAGAGAGGATCACTATTGGTAAATGTGATAGAGAGGGATCACTTTTGTAAATGTGATAGAGAGGGATCACTATTGGTAAATATGTTAGAGAGGGAACTATTGGTAAATGGTTGATAGAGGGATCACTATTGGTAAATGTGTTAGAGAGGGATCACTATTGTAAATGTGTTAGAGAGGGATCACTATGGTGAAATGTGTTAGAGAGGGATCACTATTGGTAAATGTGTTAGAGAGGGATCACTATTGGGAAAGTGATAGATATGGATATAGTATAGTACAGTATAGTACAGTATAGTATAGTACAGTATAGTATATAGTACAGTATAGTACATAGTATAGTATAGTACAGTACAGTACAGTACAGTATAGTACAGTATAGTATATAGTACAGTACAGTATAGTATATAGTACAGTATAGTATAGTATTGTATTTGAGGTTGAATAAATACATACATCCATCTAGTCCAACCTACTCAGCAATACCTACATTTCCTTTCTAACAGTTGATCCAGAGAAAGACAATAAAAAACAGTATGGTGGAAATCAGAAATATCCCTGGATCAACTCTAACTTTATGTATCAATACCAGTAACATGCATGTGGAAGTTCCAACGATTGTGAGGGAATATCTGCCTAAAACATTTGGGTTTTTCCTTATGGAATATTATGTTGGCGATTTCTTGATTTGTGCAAAGGCAATAAATCTACCTTTGGCGCCCCCTACCTGTTACAAATTAGACGGAAAGTTTTTTAATCTTGAGACCATTCATTTGGATCTACCAACTTTCAACTCAGTTGATCCACCAATCGGTTTTCTGAGCCTTTAATGTATGTAGCATGATGAACAGTAGATGTCTCTCTGCCCAATAACATATCTGTGGGGAGAGACAGACACCACTTTCATAATCTTGGTAAATACATGAGGGGCTGAAGAGATTCCAAAAGTAAGAGGTCCAGTTGAGACTTCCTCTTATCCTTAAAAAAGAAAATTGATGGCAAGAACTTTTGATTTACTAAGAAATTAAAAAGTAACAAATCTTAAGCTGAAAGCATGAAATTAAACAGTGGTAAAATACAAAATGGATTCTAAAAATCTATGTGGATTTTAGAAATCCTAACAGCAGTTCCGTGAAGGTCTAAATGAAATGTCTAATTTAGGAAAGATCTTGGCTCCCATCAATTGATCAAACAGTTTAATGATAAGAGATAAAAGAAAACAGTTTTTAATAGGAATCTTGTAGATCCCGATAGTCAATGCAAAGTGGAAACCCCACAACCCTTTTCTCTACAAAGAAGAACTCAGCATCTGCAGTAGAAGTAGATGGTTGGATAAATAATTGCTCTAAAAGATCCCAAAAATATTCTTTCATGTTCATGGTATGGCCTTGAGAGACATAGGTCAATAGGCAATGTATAAACTCTACACTTAACTATCTGACCATAGCCAAATCCAACACACACTTCCCCTCATAACATTAATAGCTCCCCATGAACCTGGGTGGCCCATGTCCCAAGTCCTACACTAACCACAGTTATAATTAATACGGTAAGGTAAGTTTATTACTACACAAAAAGGATAATCTACACCTGACACATTTTGTTCTACACATAGCTCTTAAACATAGGCACACACCTGTTAATGAAAAAGAGTAACCATTGACACACCTTTTAAAGGCAGCCCAATAAAATGTAAAATATATATATATATATATATATATATATATATATAATGTATTCTATTGTACATATACCTCTACAATAGCATAAAACAATCTGCGGGGGCTCTCCAAAGCCATCGGCATATACATCATTATTCTATTACGGAGGAACTTCAGCTTCACTGTCGCCTCTACGCTGGTGCACCGCAATCAATACATTTCCAGACCCACAAAAGATACAGTAGCACTCAAAGGCAGGGGCACTTCTAGGGTTTTTGCTGCCTGAGCCAAACTTTAGAATGGCGCCTTTGACCGTCTCTGGGCGGCGCGTGTAGCCGCATCAAAGTGGGTGTGGCTTTGTTGGTGGGCGTGGCTTTGTTGGTGGGTGTGGCTAACATTTTAAGATTTTGAGCTTCCTATCACGTATGTAACAATTCCTCAGTCAGTCGATTAGCAATAATGTCAATTCCTATAAACAGGTATTACATCCCTTTCTCAAATAGCTAGTGTTGTCACCACTATATTGCTCCTTTCAGGTTTAAGCCATCACCAATATCTCCCAGCACCCCCATGACAACAACAACATTACACGGTACACCCCTAACCCCTCCCTATACAGAGACCCAAACCCAATATCCCAGCAGCCCCTATGACCAGCCACATATACCCCTAATAATCTCTCCCTAAGTCCCTAATCCCTATACATTCATTATTCATAGGCCCATGATAAGACCCCAGAGAGGTTATAGGCCACGCACTGAATCCAGCTGGCAGCCCCCCCCATGATAAGACCCCAGGGAGGGAGGTACAGCCAGGCCACTGAATCCAGCCAGCCCCCCCCATGAGAAGACCCAGTCCCCAGGGAGGGAGACCCCCCCTGATAAGACCCCAGGGAGGTTAGGTCACATTACAGGCCATGAGGCCACTGAATCCAGCCAGCCCCCCCCATGATAAGACCCAGTACCCAGGGAGGGAGACCCCCCATGATAAGACCCCAGGGATGATTTAGGTTACATTATAGGCCATGAGGCCACTGAATCCAGCCAGCCCCCCCTCCCCCATGATAAGACCCCAGGGACTCAGGGAGGTTAAATTACAGGCCATGAGGCCACTGAATCCAGCCAGCCCCCCCACCCCCACACCCCCATGATAAGACCCCCTATGATAAGACCCCAGGGACTCAGGGAGGTTAAATTACAGGCCATGAGGCCACTGAATCCAGCCAGCCCCCCCCCCAGCTTATACAGACAGTGAGACAGACAGTACTACTTACACAGTTGCAGGCAGCTTAACTCATGTGGCGACTGCTCGGTCTGCTCTGTTCCTTCCAAGTTTTGCAAATTGCAGTGCTGAGCTGGCCACTCTCTCACTCCACTGTCTCCACACAGACAGTAGGGAAAGTCCGGACTCCAGAACTTGCGCTGGCCTATGTGACCTGACCTGTCCTGACCTCATCATCAAGTGCCGCCGGGTCGGGAGCGATCTGCGCTACGCGGCTGCCAGCCAGTGCAGATCACTATCAGCCACCATAGCCTCGCGCTCGCGGCTTGCGCCGCACCGCAGCGCGAGAGTTAATAAAGCCAGCAGGCAGCAGCAGTGTGTCCCAGTAAATTGGAAGGTGCGCTTCCTTCCCGACTCTTCCCACAAAGATAAATTGGCCTTCTTGCGCCGGTCGCGCATGCGCGGCGCACCGGCGCTTGCCTTAACGGCCGCTAGCGAGCGGTTATGTACAAATGAAAATTTTTTTTGGGTGCTTTAGATTTTCCGCTTTTAACAGGATGCCGCCTGAGTCACATGACTCAGTGAGCCTCATTACAGATGCGGCCCTGCTCAAAGGACTTGCAAAAAATATTAATTTATGTAACGAATACAGCCGTGACAGCTGCAAGTACGCTATAGGGAGAGGCCAATAGTCCAGGAAGGGTACACAAGCAGAACTCAGGTATACCAACAGGATACTGAAATAAGAGTAGTTGCTAGGAACCGTAGTCTGGATACAGGAGACAGAGAAGGCTGCTGGAAACTGTAGGTTGTAATCTATACCATTTACTGTACAGTGACATTCATATTTATGTCAGTTACTGCACAGTGCCATTCAAATCATAGTGAAACCTGTTACTGTAAAGTGCCATTATATTTAGTTAGTAACTGTACAGTGTCATTCATATATATGCTATGCCCTAAAGTTGGATTTTCCATTCATTTTGTAAAATAGCAACACTAACCTTTATATTTACACATCCTCCATATTTCCAGATCAGTTATGGAGCTACAGACCCTTTACTCAGTGATAGAGACACCTTTCCATACTTTTTTCGAACAGCAGTAAATGATGAAAACTTTAATGAGGCTTTAATCACGGTCTTGAAACATTTTGGCTGGAACTGGGTTGGAATTATTACAACCAATGATATGACTGGGTTTGAGGAACAACAACGCATTATAAAATATCTCTACAGTGAGAACATCTGTACGGAGTTCACAATAAAGATAAATACTGACCCATCTAACCCATATGGTGAAAAGGGGAATCTGGGAAAATTGGAAAATATCCTAAAGAAATCCATCAGTGATGTTGTGATACTTTGTGGAAAAGTCACTGAATCCATTGCAAAAATTCTAAATCGGATTTCTGGGCTGAAAAACAAAACACTTGTACTTTCTTCTTCTTGGGGAAATAATCACTTTATTTTTTATGAATTACCAGTTTTTAACCACAGTTTATATTTTCAAATGATTTATCCTTTTCTTGTAGATGCTTCTGACATGTTCAACTTTCTATCTCATCTGGATTCTGCCAAAAATCTAAATCCAAAAGACAAATTACTGGAAGACTTTTACATGATGTTTTATTATTGTTTATCGAAAGATCCAGATAAGAATCAGATCTACGAGTATATATATCAAATAGAACTGGGAATCTGCATTGAGGAGCATGTTTATACCCGTTTGCAATATAATTTAAATACTGATACATGTAGTTCCTGTGCGTACACCTACTGTACGTATCACGCCATGGATTGGTTAATTCTCGCCATTGATAAAGCAACTACAGATCTTGGTAACTTTCCTAAAGCCAAACATGGAATTCCTAATTATAAATACCAGGTTATTATTTATTAATTCTAGAAAATAATCATCATTGTTTGACTGAACCTGGTATTTAACTAGTTTCAATCTATGTATAAAAGTATCTCTGGTCCACAGGTCATAACAGAAGTTGGATCGACAGATTATTGGGTGGGGCTGGGAGGGACCCAGCGGTCTTGGTTCATATTGGTAATGAAAAAGTTAGCAAAGAGGAGGTGAGATCCTAAAAAATGACTTTCGAAAATTAGCGGCCAACTCCAGGATATTATTTTTAAAAATGCTACCACAGCCACATGGTATGTTAGGGAGGCCACATGAGTTTAGAAGTATTAATGTGTGGCTGTCAATGTAAAGTGTGTGCAGGTTACAGTTCATGAATGATCATGTATGTTACTGCGAGAAAGACAGATGTGCACACACACAAGGTTTGGTTAACTCTTCATAAATGATTAACTCTTTACATACAGCACTTAACATTTCACCCTCTGCACATTTGAAAACAACCCCCATCTGGAACATAAATTGTAATAAAGTCCAGAAGGAAGGTCCACAGATCTTCTGACTTACCGATTGTCGTTTGGAGTCCGGAAGGAATCCCCCCCCCCCTTTTTTTAGTGTTTTTTTTTTTTTGCCTTCCTCTGGATCAACTGTTAGGTAGGGTTAAAAAGGAGGGTGAAAAGGTTGGATTTGATGGACGTATATGTCCTTACTTAAACTCAATTACTATGTTATAGGAACTAAATTAACTGTAGTAAATCTGGAACTCTCAACACTGTAGTAAAACTGGAACTCTCTTCTATCAAGTTCATTCACAGTTCTTTTGAGTTTTTGTCATATTACATTTAATTGTGTTGGGAACTATAAACTAGTTACCCTTCAGTCTTCTTATTTTGACAGGATTTGGCCAGTAGGGTCCGCTGTGTAAAAGTATAAAAGGGAGAGCAACCATGTGCTCAAGCTCTTTCTACTTCCTAGAGTTACGTACTACGTCTCTTTCAATAGTGACTGTATAATGGAGTTACCTTTGGCACTACATATCTAATAGATCAAACATTCTAAGTATCATCATTCCTCTGATACTTCCAGTGGATGTATATGCATGGGCTGTAGCAGAGTTTATTAACCCACGACATGCCTTTTCCATTGATCGTGTATCAGGGGATCGCTCTACAGAATTAATGAAACGCTAGCCTACCACCCAAATTTGATGGGCTCCCATTTGCTAGCTAAAATAGATTCAGCAGTAACTGGATATTTAACCCTACTGTATAGCAATCCAGAGGAGCTATGTGATGATACGGGCCCTGTACCATTTTTCCTGTGGGCACTCCCAGTTGGCTGCCCCATTATCTATCCCCGATCACCTATACCTCCAAGATGGGGGATTGGCATTAAGAAAAATGGAAGTGTTATGTGTGGACTATAGAACAATAAACAAGCACACCACACCTGATCATTTCACACATTGCATGGCAGTGCTTGGTTCTCAGTGATGGACTTAAGATCTGGATATTACCAAATTCCTATGTCTGCAGACCCAATGTACAGACAGAGCATAAGTGGGGTTCCAGTTACCTATCAGCACATTTTGGAAAAGGTCCTGGGATACGTGAATCCAAGGAACTGCATAGTTTACCTTGATGACATAATTATTTTCAGCTCTACCCTGTAAGGAGTATGATAAAAGATTGTTTAGTGTGCTTGAGCGTGTTCAAAAGGAAAGCCTGAAACTCTCAATTGACAAGTGTAAGTTCGCCCGCAAATCTGTACGTTTTGTGAGACACATTGTATCTGGTGATGGCATTGCCACTGACCCAGAAAAGGTGGCAGCTGTGCTGAGCTGAAATCTATCTGAGCTGAAATCCTTTTTGGGATTTTGTAATTATTATCAGAGGTTTATTGGGGGTTACTCTAAAATTGCCTATCCACTAAATGGACTGTTGAAAGGGGACAATGATACTCTCTTTAAAGGTAAATGGACCTCTGCTTGTGAGGAAGCTTTTGCAACATTCAAGCAAAAACTCACAGAAGCACCTGTACTTGCCTATGCTGACCCACAAAAGCCTTATGTTTTGCATGTAGATGCTAGTTACGAAGGCGTCCTTCATCACGGATATCATGGGGGTAGCTTATGTTAGTTGGAATCTCAACTGAAAGAAACTATCCTGTAAACAAACTCGAATATTTGGCCTTAAAATGGGCTGTCACTGAAAAGCTACATGACTATCTTTATGGGGCCCAATATGAGGTAAGAAGTGATAATAAACCTTAACATATATTTTAACCACTGCCAAATTAGACCCTGCAGGGCACCTGTGATTGGCTTCTTTGTCTAATTACCAGTTTTCTGTAAAATACAAGCCAGGCCCAAAGAACATAGGGGCAGATGCCCTTTCAAGATTCCCTAAACTACATCCTCAGCTGAAGGAGAGTGTGTGGGAAGAAATCCCAGGTCCAGTAGTGGCTGCTTATTGTGCCACAGCAGCTGTACAAGGAGACTGGATTGCTTTCTCTGAGTTGCGCCTGGTGGACTCGCTTGGAGGCGGAGAGGACAGTGGTTCTGCCATGTATTACTACCCCACTACACTAGGAGTATGTGAGGATTTCCAACAAATAACCCAAGATATGATTCGTTTGCAAAAGAGTGATCCCATAGTTAATCATGTCAGGGAGGCTGTCATTAAACAAGACCCTGATTATATGAAAAATAAAAGAGAGTACCCTTTTCCTAAGAGATAAACTGAAAATTATCCATGGGCTACTTTTTAGGGTTCATCTATTTCATGACCATCCAGGGAGAAGACAATTGGTGCTTCCCCAAGTTTACAGAAAGACTGTTTTGAGAAATTTGCATGATCAACATGGGCATCTAGGAACTGAATAAACCTATGTCCTGGTTTAAGATCGCTTCTTCTCGCCTCGGATGGGGGAAGCAGTTGCAGATTACTGCAGGAGATGTATACCCTGTTTGCAGAAAAAGACTTTGCCTACCAGAGCGGCTCCTATGGAACATTTAAAAAGTAATGGGCCCTTGGATCCAGGGTGCATAGATTTCTTGTGCATTGAAAATGTTATGGGAGAAGTTCTTTGTGCATTAGGGGCTTCCCTACCGAATCCACTCTGATCAAGGGCGAGACTTTGAGAGCAGATTGATAAAGGATCTGTTAAATTTGCTGATCATTGACAAGAGTCGCACTACTCCCTACCATCCTGAGGGGGGTGCCCTTGCTGAGCGCTTTAACCGGACTCTGCTGGATATGCTGGGTACAATCTCTGTTTCAGTTAGGCAATCCTGGAGTAGCCATGTAGTTGCAATGGTACATGTATATATTTGTACCTGTCATGATTCCACTGGGTTTTCTCCTTATTTGCTTGTGTTTGGGAGAGAGGCTCCACTTCCAATTGACATCCAGTTGGGTGTATCCAGTAATGGAGTAGAATGTCAAGATCACTACCAGTATGTGGCCGGTCTACGAGCAAGCCTAAAGAAGGCCTACCATTTGGCTTTGTGTTTGTATAACACGAAACTCGTCAGGCATTGGTGTGTCTCTGTGTATTATGTATAGACCTCAGTAAACTTTAATATTTTATCATACGGGAGCGGTTCGTGCTTTGCCTGGGAGCTCCACCTTCTACTATATTGTACATACCTCTATGAGTTTGGTCGAACTAAGGGCCTGGGGCGTTGATGCACCTGGGCCACTCTTGTATGCCGATGAGCAGCCACTTCAATTCTGTTCACTGACTGTGTCGGAGGAAACTTACCTGTTACATCCATAGTGACCAGGACCGTGGGTCTATCCACCTGGTCCTCCTACTGTTCCACGTAGGTGCTATTATACTTTGTATATACCGGCCTGTGCATTAGAGGCTATCTTTCAATTGTATTGAGACTTAAATAATAGGTAGGCCCAGTAAATGTGAGATTAGATTCTGTTATAGATCACTCCAGGAGTGATAGATAAGAGTAGGGTAGCCAGAGGCGTCTCTAAGGGTTTTGCCACCTGAGCCAAACATTTGAATTTTGCCCCTATGTATCACTAGGTACCATGAAGTGGTACAACCTGGGTTAAGTGTGCGTTGCTTCCAGGAATGGGCGCAGTTAAACATTTTGTCTCTTTAAGCCTCACATCATGGCGGTATTTATACCATTCTTTAGGAAGACATTTATCCACACCATAATTCCTGTAGAATAAAAGATTTTTTTCCAAAAGATTTGAAAGCCTGCCACCACGTCAAGGTAGATTCTTTCAAACCGACCTAACCAAATTGTCCTAATGCCCAGATCACACAGATAATTACATGCAAGATGCCTTTTAGCCCAGATCAAACATTCTGGTACATAAAACATGCCCTAATACCCAGATCACATATATAGGCACATAAAACATGCCCTAATACCCAGATCACATATACAGGCACATAAAACATGCCCTAATGCCCAGATTACATATATAGGCACATAAAACATGCCCTAATACCCAGATCACATATATAGGCACGTGAAACATGCCCTAATGCCCAGATCACTTATATAGGCACATAAAGCATGCCCTTATGCCCAGATCACATATATAGGCACATAAAACATGCCCTAATGCCCAGATCACATATATAGGCACATAAAACATGCCCTAATACCAAGATCACACATATAGGCACATATAAGATGCCCTAATGCCCAAATCACCCAAACTAAGTTGAAAATAAGATGTGACCAGCTCTGCACACTGATAATAAACCCACTATCAATATGACAATCAGAGCAGGGCCTGCATGAAGGCGCCAGTTAGTGCAGGGCTAAGAGGGGAAAATCACTGGTCAGAAAGTGTGTACACGCTCAATTATATTAGCAGGGGTGCTGGCCTGAGCATTTTGCTCATATTGCCTCATTAGAGAGACACCCCTGAAGGTAGCTAGTGAGCAGCCTGAGCTCCAACAAGGAGATATAGTAAGGACTAGAGTCCTGGGTATACCACCCAAGAATAGGGACATAGTGCCAGATACAGGGGTAGAAGATTCCACTACAGTGACCTGAGAGCTGGGGTGGCACTAACAAGCTGCTTGTTATTTATACTGTTTGTGATCCCTCTGGTTTGTGAGTATTTATGTGATATCTGTGCCATGCTGTGTCACCTCTATTGTGCTAATTACAAAGCCTTATTGATATTGTTCTGTTAATAAATAAGATACTGTTTTATACTGTAAGTATAAGAACCACTGGCTCCTATTTATTGCATTGATAGTTCAGCAACACCCTGCCTCCAACATATGCAAGGGTCCACTCCTGATAAATAAGAGTTTTGGGGATATAATTTTGATAAGGCTGACAGTCTCTGGAGCAATTTAAGTACCCCATTTACTATAGAGATCAGTGAGTACTGACAATTCAGTGAGTACTGACAATTCAGTGAGTACTGACAATGTACAGTGTGAACAGTAAGAACTCTGACTGTACATTAGTAAGACTGAATACATTCACTGTATAGAGATCAGTGAGTAGTTACAATGTACAGTGTGAACAGTGAGAACTGACTCTGTACATTTGTAGCAGTGAATACACACACTGTATAGAGAGCAGTGAGTAGTGACAATGTACAGTGTGAACAGTGAGAACTGACTCTGTACGTTTGTAGCAGTGAATACACATACTGTATAGAGAGCAGTGAGTAGTTACAATGTACAGTGTGAACAGTGAGAACTGACTGTACATTAGTAGCAGTGAATACACACACTGTATAGAGATCAGTGAGTAGTTACAATGTACAGTGTGAACAGTGAGAACTGACTGTACATTAGTAGCAGTGAATACACACACTGTATAGAGATCAGTGAGTAGTGACAATGTACAGTGTGAGCAGTGAGAACTGACTGTACATTTGTAGCAGTGAATACACACACTGTATAGAGAGCAGTGAGTAGTGACAATGTACAGTGTGATCAGTGAGATCTTACTGTACATTTGTAGCAGTGAATACACACACTGTATAGAGAGCAGTGAGTAGTGACAATGTAGAGTATGATCAGTGAGAACTGACTGTATATTTGTAGCAGTGAATACACACACTGTATAGAGATCAGTGAGTAGTGACAATGTACAGTGTGAACAGTGAGAACTGACTGTACATTTGTAGCAGTGAATACACACACTGTATAGAGATCAGTGAGTAGTGACAATGTACAGTGTGATCAGTGAGAACTGACTGTACAATACATGTGTAGCAGTGAATACACACACTGTATAGAGATCAGTGAGTAGTGACAATGTACAGTGTGATCAGTGAGAACTGACTGTACATTTGTAGCAGTGAATACACACACTGTATAGAGATCAGTGAGTAGTGACAATGTACAGTGTGAACAGTGAGAACTGACTCTGTACATTTGTAGCAGTGAATACACACACTGTATAGAGATCAGTGAGTAATGACAATGTACAGTGTGATCAGTGAGAACTGACTGTATATTTGTAGCAGTGAATACACACACTGTATAGAGATCAGTGAGTAGTGACAATGTACAGTGTGAACAGTGAGATCTGACTGTACATGTGTAGCAGTGAATACACACACTGTATAGAGATCAGTGAGTAGTGACAATGTAGAGTGTGATCAGTGAGAACTGACTGTATATTTGTAGCAGTGAATACACACACTGTATAGAGATCAGTGAGTAGTGACAATGTAGAGTGTGATCAGTGAGAACTGACTGTACATTTGTAGCAGTGAATACACACACTGTATAGAGATCAGTGAGTAGTGACAATGTACATTGTGAACAATGAGAACCGACTGCACATGTGTAGCAGTGAATACACACACTGTATAGAGATCAGTGAGTAGTGACAATGTACAGTGTGATCAGTGAGAACTGACTGTATATTTGTAGCAGTGAATACACACACTGTATAGAGATCAGTGAGTAGTGACAATGTACAGTGTGATCAGTGAGAACTGACTGTATATTTGTAGCAGTGAATACACACACTGTATAGAGATCAGTGAGTAGTGACAATGTACAGTGTGAACAGGGAGAACTGACTGTATATTTGTAGCAGTGAATACACACACTGTATAGAGAGCAGTGAGTAGTTACAATGTACAGTGTGAACAGTGAGAACTGACTGTACATTTGTAGCAGTGAATACACACACTGTATAGAGATTAGTGAATAGTGACAATGTACAGTGTGATCAGTGAGAACTGACTGTATATTTGTAGCATTGATACACACTGTATAGAGATCAGTGAGTAGTGCAATGTACAGTGTGAACAGTGAGAACGGACTTGTACTTTGTAGCAGTGAATACACACCGTTAGAGATCATTGAGTAGTGACAATGTACAGTGTGACAGTGAGAACTGACTGTATCATTGTAGCAGTGAATACACACACTGTATAGATCAGTGAGTAGTGACAATGTACAGTGTGATCAGTGAGAACTGACTGTATTTTGTAGCAGTGAATACACACCCTGTATAGAGATCAGTGAGTAGTGACAATGTACAGTGTGAACAGTGAGAACTGACTGTACATTGTAGCAGTGAATACACACACTGTATAGAGTCAGTGAGTAGTTGACAATGTAAGTGTGACAGTGAAACTGACTGTTATTTGTAGCAGTGAATACACACACTGTATAGAGTCAGTGAGTAGTGACAATGTACAGTGTGACAGTGAGAACTGACTGTAAATTTGTAGCAGTGAATACACACACTGTATAGAGATCAGTGAGTAGTGACAATGTACAGTGTGACATGAGAACTGACTGTAATATTTGTACAGTGAATACACACACTGTATAGAGATCAGTGAGTAGTGACAATGTACAGTGTGAACGTGAGAACTGACTGTAATTTGTAGCAGTGAATACACACACTGTATAGAGAGCATGAGTAGTACAATGTACAGTGTGAACAGTGAGAACTGACTGTAACATTGTAGCAGTGAATACACACACTGTATAGAGATCAGTGAGTAGTGACAATGTACAGTGTGAACAGTGAGAACTGACTGTACATTGTAGCAGTGAATACACACACTGTATAGAGATCAGTGAGTAGTGACAATGTACAGTGTGACAGTGAGAACTGACTGTACATTTGTAGCATGTAATACACACACTGTATAGAGAGCAGTGAGTAGTGACAATGTACGTGTGATCAGTGAGACTACTGACATTTTGTAGCAGTGAATACACACACTGTATAGAGAGCAGTGAGTAGTGACAATGTAAGAGTGTGATCAGTGAGAACTGACTGTATATTTGTAGCAGTGAATACACACACTGTATAGAGATCAGTGAGTAGTGACAATGTACAGTGTGAACAGTGAGAACTGACTGTACATTTGTAGCAGTGAATACACAACTGTATAGAGAATCAGTGAGTATGACATGTACAATGTGAACAGTGCGAACTGACTGTACATTTGTATCAGTGAATACACACACTGTATAGAGAGCAGTGAGTAGTGACAATGTACAGTGTGAACAGTGAGAACTGACTGTATATTTGTAGCAGTGAATACACACACTGTATAGAGATCAGTGAGTAGTGAAAATGTACAGTGTGATCAGTAAGAACTGACTCTACATGTGTAGCAGTGAATACACACACTGTATAGAGATCAGTGAGTAGTGACAATGTACAGTGTGATCAGTGAGAACTGACTGTACATTTGTAGCAGTGACTACACACACTGTATAGAGAGCAGTGAGTAATGACAATGTACAATGTGAACAGTGCGAACTGACTGTACATTTGTATCAGTAAATACACACACTGTATAGAGAGCAGTGAGTAGTGACAATGTACAGTGTGAACAGTGAGAACTGACTGTATATTTGTAGCAGTGAATATACACACTGTATAGAGATCAGTGAGTAGTGAAAATGTACAGCGTGATCAGTGAGAACTGACTGTACATTGTAGCAGTGACTACACACACTGTCTGTATAGACAGTGAGTAGTGACAATGTACAGTTGTAACAGTGAAACTGACCTGTAAATTTTGTAGCAGTGAATACCACCACTGTATAGAGATCAGTGAGTAGTACAATGTACATTGTGACCAGTGAGAACTGACTTACATTTAGTAGCAGTGAATACACACACTGTATAGAGACTGAGTAGTTACAATGTACTGTGAACAGGAGACTGACTGTACATTGTAGCAGTGAATACACACACTGTATAGAGATCAGTGAGTAGTGACAATGTACAGTGGTGACAGTGAGAACTGACTGTACATTTGTAGCAGTGAATACACACACTGTATAAGAGCATTGAGTAGTGACAATGTAGTGTGACAGTGAGATACTGTACATTTGTAGCAGTGATACACACACTGATAGAGAGCAGTGAGTAGTGACAATGTAGATATGATCAGGTGAAACTGACTGTATATTTGTAGCAGTGAATACACACACTGTATAGAGATCAGTGAGTAGTGACAATTGTACAGTGTGAACAGTGAGAACTGACTGTACATTTGTAGCAGTGAATACACACACGTATAGAGATCAGTGAGTTGACAATGTACAGGTGTGAACAGTGAGAACTGACTGTACATTTGTAGCAGTGATACACACACTGTATAGAGATCAGTGAGTAGTGACAATGTACAGTGTGATCAGTGAGAACTGACTGTACATTGTGTAGCAGTGAATACACACACTGTATAGAGATCAGTGAGTAGTGACAATGTACAGTGTGATCAGTGAGAACTGTACTGTACATTTGTAGCAGTGAATACACACCTGTATAGAGATCAGTGAGTAGTGACAATGTACAGTGTGAACAGTGAGAACTGACTTGTACATTTGTAGCAGTGAATACACACACTGTATAGAGATCATTGAGTATGACAATGTACATGTTGACAGTGAGAACTGACTGTATATTTGTAGCAGTGAATACACACACTGTATAGAGATCAGTGAGTAGTGACAATGTACAGTGTGATCAGTGAGAACTGACTGTATATTTGTAGCAGTGAATACACACACTGTATAGAGATCAGTGAGAGTATGCAATGTACAGTGTGAACAGTGAGACTGACTGTACATTGTAGCAGTGAATACACACACTGTATAGAGATCAGTGAGTAGTGACAATGTAAGTGTGACAGTGAGAACTGACTGTATATTTGTAGCAGTGAACACACACTGTATAGAGATCAGTGAGTAGTGACAATGTACAGTGTGATCAGTGAGAACTGACTGTATATTTGTAGCAGTGATACACACACTGTATAAGAGATCAGTGAGTAGTGACAATGTACAGTGTGATCAGTGAGAACTGACTGTATATTTGTAGCAGTGAATACACACACTGTATAGAGATCAGTGAGTAGTGACAATGTACATGTGAACAGGAGAACTGACTGTAATTTGTAGCTTGATACACACACTGTATAGAGCATGAGTAGTTGACAATGTACAGTGTGATCAGTGAGAACTGACTGTATTTTGGTACAGTGAATACACACACTGTATAGAGATCATGAGTAGTGACAATGTACGTGTGTGATCAGTGAGAACTGACTGTATATTTGTAGCAGTGAATACACACACTGTATAGAGATCATGAGTAGTGACAATACAGTGGTGATCAGTGAGAACTGACTGTATTTTGTAGCAGTGAATACACACACTGTATAGAGATCAGTGAGTAGTGACATGTAGAGTGTGATCAGGAACTGACTGTATATTTGTAGCAGTGAATACACACACTGTATAGATCAGTGAGTAGTGACAATGTAAGTGTGATCAGTGAGAACTGACTGTAATTTGTACAGCACACACTGTTAGAGACATGAGTAGTGACATGTACATGTGAACTAGACGACTGACATTGTAGCAGTGAATACACACCTGTATAGAGATCAGTGAGTAGTGACAATGTACAGTGTGATCAGTGAGAACTGACTGTATATTGTAGCAGTGAATACACACACGTATAGAGATCAGTGAGTAGTGACATGTACAGTTTGAACAGTGAGACCTGACTGTATATGTGTAGCAGTGAATCACACCACTGTAAGAGATCAGTGAGTAGTGACAATGTAATGTGAACAGGAGAACTGACTGTACATTTGTAGCAGTGAATACACACACTGTATGAGAGCAGTGAGTAGTGACAATTACAGTGTGATCAGTGAGAACTGACTGTAATTTGTAGCAGTGAATCACACAACTGTATAGATCAGTGAGTAGTGACAATGTACAGTGTGATCAGTGAGAACTGACGTAATTTTGTACAGTGAATACACACACTTATAGAGTCAGTGAGTAGTGACAATGTCCAGTGTGATCAGTGAGAACTGACTGTATATTTGTAGCAGTGAATACACACCTGTATAGAGATCAGTGAGTAGTGACAATGTACAGTGTGACAGTGAGAACTGACTGTACTTTGTAGCAGTGAATACACCACACTGTATAGAGACAGTGAGTAGTGACAATGTACAGTGTGATAGTGAGAACTGACTGTACATTTGTAGCAGTGAATACACACACTGTATAGAGACAGTGAGTAGTGACAATGTACAGATGTGACATTGAGAATTGACTGTATTTTGTACAGTGAATACACACACTGTATAGAGATCAGTGAGTAGTGACAATGTACGTGTGACCGTGAGAACTGACTGTATATTTGTAGCAGTGAATACACCACACTGTATGAGATCAGTGAGTAGTGACAATGTACAGTGTAACATGAGAACTGACTGTACATTGTAGCAGTGAATACACACACTGTATGAGACAGTGAGTAGTGACAATGTACAATGATCAGTGAGAATTGACTGTATATTTGTAGCAGTGAATACACACACTTTATAGAAGATCAGTGAGTAGTGACAATGTACAGTGTGAACAGTGAGAACTGACTGTAATTTGTAGCACTGTGAATACACACACTGTATAGAGATCAGTGAGTAGTGACAATGTACAGTGTGATCAGTGAGAACTGACTGTACATTGTAGCAGTGATACACCACACTGTATAGAGATCAGTGAGTAGTGACAATGTACAGAGTGAATCATGAGAACTGACTGTATATTGTGTAGCAGTGAATACACACACTGTATAGAGATCAGTGAGTAGTGACAATGTACAGTGTGACAGTGAGAACTGACTGTACATTTGTAGCAGTGAATACACACACTGTATAGATCAGTGTAGTGACAATGTACTTGTGACCAGTGAGAACTGACTGTACATTGGTAGCATTGATACACACACTGTATAAGATATCAGTGAGTAGACAATGTACAGTGTGAACGTGAGACTGACTGTACATTGTAGCAGTGAATACACACACTGTATAGAGATCAGTGAGTAGTGACAATACAGTTGACAGTGAGAACTGACTGTACATTGTAGCAGTGAATACACACACTGTATAGAGATCAGTGAGTAGTGACAATGACATGTGAACAGTGAGAATCTGACTGTACTTTGTAGCAGTGAATACACACCTGTATAGAGCATGTGAGTAGTGACAATGTAAGGTGTGAACATGAGAACTGACTGTATTTGTAGCAGTGAATACACACACTGTATAGAGACAGTGAGTAGTGACAATGTACAGTGGACAGTGAGAACTGACTGTAATTTGTAGCAGTGAATACACACACTGTATAGAGACAGTGAGTATTGACAATGTACGTTGAACAGTGAGAACTGACTGTAATTTGTAGCAGTGAATACACACACTGTATAGAGCAGTGAGTAGTGCAATGTACAGACTGTGATCAGTGAAACTAACTGTACTTGTAGCGTGAATACACACACTGTACACAGGGTTCTGTCTGGGGCCCGCTTCTATTAATCTATTTATTATGATTTGGAAGTGGGTATTGTCAGCAAGGTTCCTGTTGCTGACGACACAAAACTTTGTCGACCATTAAAAACTTCAGAGGATGTGCAATCGTTGCAAGGGAACTAGATAGATTGTCACATTGGGCTGGTAAGTGCAATGAATTCAATGTTGATAAATGTAAGGTGATGCTTTTGGACTTAAAAATCCTTGTGCTCTTATACTATAAAGGCTCTGTGTTAAGTGAATCCCTGTTGGAAAGGGATCTTGGAGTTTGTGGATAACAAACTTAAAGTAGCAAGCAGTGCCAGGCGGCACAGCCAGAGCCAAATGGTATGTCTTGTATAAAGAGAGGTATGGATTCAGGGAGAAAGTATTCTCCCTCTTTACAAAGCATTGGTAGGCCTCATTTGGAATATGCAGTGCATTTTGGAATCCTGTGTACAAAAAGGACATCTTAGAAATGGAAAGGTTCAGAAAGGGCAACTAATTAATAAGGGATTGGGGGAGCTTGAATATGAAGAGAGACTGGAAAAATTATAATTATGGACGCTGGAGAAAGGCGCTTGCGTGGGGATTGATTACTGTGTATAAATACATTAACGGGCCATACAATAAACTATCTGGGGCATTGTTCACCAATAGAACATGTCAAGGACACGAGACATCCCCTTAAGACTTGAAGAAAAAAGTGTTTAGTCTTCAAGCTCGGAAAGGTTTGTCACTGTGAGAACGGTAAGCTATGGAACTGTCTTTCCATTGACGTTGTTATGGCAGGTTCATTGGTCAGTTTTCAAAAAAAAGCTGGATGAGTTTCTGCCAACAAGGATTTTCAGTTACTGGTATGTGATACATAACGTAGAGTTGATCCAGGGAAATTTCCGATTGCCACTTGGAGTCAGAAGGAATTTTGTTTCCCCCTTCATAAATTTGGGTTTTTTTTTGCCTTCCTCTGGATCAACAGTTAGGCAGGAAATGAGGATATTGCTAGATGGGTTGAACTGGATGGACTTATGTCTTTATCAACCTCAAATACTATACTACTAACTATACTATATCAGTGGTAGTGAGAATGTACAGTTGTGAACAGTGAGAACTGACTGTACATTTGTAGCAGTGAATACACACCTGTATAGAGATCAGTGAGTAGTGACAATGTACAGTGTGAACAGTGAGAACTGACTGTAGATTTGTAGCAGTGAATACACACACTGTATAGAGATCAGTGAGTAGTGACAATGTATAGTGTGAACAGTGAGAACTGAAAAACTGCACAAAAAAGCAAAAAAAAAAACAGGAAAGAAAAAAAAAAGGAGAAAAAAAAACCCAAAGTACATGCAAACATCCAACTTAACCCCTCCCTCGCCCCCCCCACCCCCACACCAGCCACCCTACACCCCAACAACACAAAAAAAAGACCAAAAAACAACACAAAAAACCAAAACAACAACACCCCACCACCGAAAAACACCCGCCCCTCCCCCCCCTTCCCCCCACCCCCCCCTCCCTTCCCCTACCCCCCCCCTCCCCCCCCCCCTCCTCACCCCCCCCCTGCCCCCCCCCCCCCCCCCCCCCCTCCCTTCCCCCCCCCCCCGCCCCCTCCTCCCCCCCTCAATCCCCCCACCCCCCCCGACCCGACCGCCCCGCCCCCTGCCTAGCGCGACATGTCTCCGACCCCCCCCCCCCCCACCGCTCTCCCCCCCCCGCCGAACCGCCCCCCCCCTCCCCAGA
>CM033469.1:413011601-413225073 GCA_019447015.1 Hymenochirus boettgeri
AATGGTTTGTCACGTGTGGAAACTATGTTATAAAAGCTATGGAACTGTCTTCCAGTGACTGTTGTTTGGACAGGTTCATTGGTCAGTTTCCAAAAAAAGTGGATGAGTTTCGCAAACAAGGAATGTTGCAAGTACTGGTTTGATACATAAAGTAGAGTTGATCGGAAATTTCCGATTGCCACTTGGAGTCAGAAGGAATTTTGTTTCCCCCTTCATAAATTGGTGGGTTTTTTTTTTGCTTCTGGATCAACAGTTTAGGCAGGAAATGAGGATATTGCTAGATGGGTTGAACTGGATGGACTTATGTTCTTATCAACCCTCAATATATCTATACTACTACTATACTTATCAGTGATAGTAGTGAGAATGTACAGTGTGAACAGTGAGAACTGACTGTAATTGATTTGTAGCAGTGAATACACCACTGTATAGAGATCAGTGAGTAGTGACAATGTACAGTGTGAACAAGTGAGAACTGACTGTAGATTTGTAGCAGTGAATACACACCACTGTATAGAGATCAGTGAGTAGTGACAATGTATAGTGTGAACAGTGAGAACTGACTGTACATTTGTAGAGTGAATAACACACTGTATAGAGATCAGTGAGTAGTGGACAATGTACAATGGGAACAGTGTGAAACTGATGTACGTTTGTAGCAGTGAATACACACACACTGTATAGAGAGAGTGAGGAGTGACAATGTACAGTGTGAACAGTGAGAACTGACTGTACATTTGTAGCAGTGAATACACACACTGTATAGAGATCAGTGAGTAGTGACAATGTACAGTGTGAACAGTGAGAACTGACTGTACATTAGTAGCAGTGAATACACACACTGTATAGAGAGCAGTGAGTAGTGACAATGTACAGAGTGATCAGTGAGAATTGACTGTATATTTGTAGCAGTGAATACACACACTTTATAGAGATCAGTGAGTAGTGACAATGTACAGTGTGAACAGTGAGAACTGACTGTAGATTTGTAGCAGTGAATACACACACTGTATAGAGAGCAGTGAGTAGTGACAATGTAGAGTGTGATCAGTGAGAACTGACTGTACATTTGTAGCAGTGAATACACACACTGTATAGAGATCAGTGAGTAGTGACAATGTACAGTGTGAACAGTGAGATCTGACTGTATATTAGTAGCAGTGAATACACACACTGTATAGAGATCAGTGAGTAGTGACATACAGTGTGAACAGTGAGAACTGACTGTACATTTGTAGCAGTGAATACACACACTGTATAGAGATCAGTGAGTAGTGACAATGTACAGTGTGAACAGTGAGAACTGACTGTACATTTGTAGCAGTGAATACACACACTGTATAGATATCAGTGAGTAGAGACAATGTACAATGTGAACAGTGAGATCTGACTGTATATTAGTAGCAGTGAATACACACACTGTATAGAGATCAGTGAGTAGTGACATACAGTGTGAACAGTGAGAACTGACTGTACATTTGTAGCAGTGAATACACACACTGTATAGAGAGCAGTGAGTAGTGACAATGTACAGTGTGAACAGTGAGAACTGACTGTACATTTGTAGCAGTGAATACACACACTGTATAGAGATCAGTGAGTAGTGACAATGTAGAGTGTGAACAGTGAGAACTGACTGTACATTTGTAGCAGTGAATACACACTGTATAGAGAGCAGTGAGTAGTGACACATACAGTGAGTGCAGTGAGTAGTTATTCCATACAGTGGGAGCACCATAGATCACACTGCACCATTCTACCTAGTGATAGTAATATGAACATTGATATTAATGGGTTCATTACTCCATTGAAACCTTATTATGTTACCTGTTTATTTTCTTGTCCATTTACCAGTTACACCGTTATTTGAAAATGCCACATTGTGTTGGTTGGAGCGGTCGCTGGTTCTGTTTTGAAGAAGATGGAGACTATTCCTCTGGATTTGATGTTGTGAACTATTATGATGCAAATGGCCTTTATTTTCCAACTGTATTTGCTATAACTAATCATCTGGGTTTGCCAAATGTTCAGCTGTACGTCTATAATAGGAAAATAACTTGGAAGAATGTCGGATCAGTAAGATCTAGATTCTCCTTTCATACAATCTGTGTTGTATATTGGGTTCATTCAGTCACAATGATAAACAGTGTAAATGACGTTGCCCCTTCAGTGTCAGTAAAGCTGTAAATAATGGCCATGGGCAGGGTTATTTTATACCAAGGACATTAGATCTCAGGTACTGCAATTGGAATGTACAGTACATTATATCTAATGAGTACAATATGGAATCTCTTTATTACTGTATTAAAGGGGAACAGTGGTGTGCAAATATGTTTATTCTAAATAAAAGGCATGGTTTCTACCTTTAAATGAGCCATCAGCCCCCTTTATATGTACATTACAGCCCAAACAGTGTGGAAAGCAGTTCCCTGGAGGCAGTTAGAAAGTAGGTAGATTTTCCCATACTTTACCGATAAAGGGTCAATCCCATTGGGGTTCCTTGCCCTGTATAAAGGTTTTATTCTATATGGCCACAGAACTCCTTTGGGACTTCTAATATGCTTATTCGGAACAGAGACTTCTGGGTACTTTCCATGTTTCCAGTAGTTGGCTCTATGGTTTTTTGTATTTAGCTTTTGGAATGCTGTAAAAACCTTTTTTTGCATTTAATAAAGTCTATCATGGATACATGGAAAGTACCCAGAAGTCTCTGTTCCATATTTGCATATTCTAAAGTGGAGCTGTAATGCTCTATTCCCTCCCTATTTTATTTAATTTATTAGTGATGTTGTTATAATATCCTTATAATTTACAGTAGGGGGTGCGTTATCCACGATATTTTATACAAATTCAGTAACCAGGGGTTGGATTTACACAAAATGCCTGGTGCCCTTAGCTCCACCCCTAAAAACAAACCACACCCCCAAAACACACCTATTTTCTCTTTTTTAATTAAGAAAATAGACTCTATAGTTGGTGGAGGGGTGATTGACAGCCTAGTGGCGGGTGCCGAGTGTGCCTAATGGTAGACCTGGACCTGCCGGTAACAATGATCACACAGTAAATGTTCAGCATGTATAAGTTAAGTCGGGAATAGATACCCAGGATCCTTCGGAATGGAGGGAAATAAAACAACGTTCAGCAGGGATACCAGGGAATTATTTGCACATATTCCAAATTCCTGTAGCTCACATCCCATTGGAGATCTTTATATCCAAGCTCTCAACCCCCCACACATTTGTCCAATTTATCAATTGGCAGCATCTTCATCCTAACCCATTTTGGGTCCAAAGCTTTGTTTAGCCAAAGGAGGATGTGACATCATAACACTGTCAATGACTGGACAATAGGATCAAAGTCGTGTGTGTGATCATTGTTACCGGAATCGTATAATTTGTATTATTAAGTTATATGTGATTCATTCTGTGTGATACTGAATGAAAAGGCTGATGAGTGGTTAATGTACAAACAGGGAGATTCAATAATGAAAGGGGGAATGAATTCTAACTAGGAATTGGCTGAACAGGACATAAGGGGATAAAGTGAAAAGAAGCAATGGGAGAAAATAGGGATCAAGTTCTGGACAGCTCTAAATATACAGAAAGACAAGTTGTATGTTTTTAATGCAGTGTCCCTTTAACCTTACAGTTTGATAATGTTAACCCATTTTTAACTTTTAGAAGCCTCGGGGTCAGTGCTCAGATAAGTGTCTACCTGGATTTAGAAAGGCCCCTAGGATCGGAACCCAACATCAATGTTGTTATGACTGTGTCCCGTGTCCGGAGGGAGAAATCTCCAATATGACTGGTATAAACCTTTCATGTTTAATATATAATGAAAATACAATTAAATAAGAGGCAGACATTAACACAAGAAAGTCTTTCAAACAAGATTGTTGCTTGTTACATAGTCACAATGTTAATTTAGGGTTGAAAAACACAACCGTCCATCAAGTTCAACCCCTCCATGAAAAAGCCACTCAACGGTTTATATCAAACTAGAGAAGGACACAGCCAATCACACCTGCCTACATATTCTAATTGACAAATGTGACATCTCAGCCTCCTTATAAAATGTTTAAACATCTGCAACATCCTGTGTGTCATTTTTCAAAGACCAGAATACACACAGTACCGAGCGTTCTCCCTATGCACAATGGGGCTGTGTTTTTACCTCAACCACTGCTGACACCCCTCTAGGAAGATTACCGGCAGGCATTCATTCGTTTGGGAAAGCTGCCACGCTCACTGCCGATAAAGCCCCGATTCCGTCGGATCTGGCGGTATTGGGGCTTTATCTGTGCTGTGTGTAGCTAGCTTTATATGCAAAGTTATTGTATTTGCTTTAGTGGAGACCACATGACACTGCTTTAGAGTTACTAAGTCTATTATGCACAATAACTCCCACGTTCCTACTCTACTGGGTCACCGCCTGACATTCCATCTAGAATATAACCAGCATTGTTGTAGATACTTAACTTTGCTTTACCCAACATTAAACCTCATTTGTTAACACCCAAGTCTATTTATTCAGTTTGTATGATATTATTTAAAATCTTTAGTAAACAAAAGATGATCCTCTCAAAGCCTAATACCAGGTCATTTATGAATAGGGTAAAGAGTACCGGATCCTGAATAGACCTCTAAAAAAAACCTGTAACAACAATGGTCCAGCAGTGTTCCATTAATAACCTCTTTATAATCTACCTTTTAGCCAGTTTGAAGAAGACGCCGGAAAAACCGGCGACGTTGATGTTGCCAGCGTCGGCAGTGTCACAGGTAGCCGCAGTGACATTGCCTGGTGTTGGCGACTTCAGCAGAGTTGGTGATGGGAAGAAAGAAGACATGCCCCCAAGGGGCTCTTGTAAGAGCTGATGGGGGTCCTGGTTTCAAGTTGCAGGACCCCCAACAAATTCACTTGTCAGTGCCCCAAGGGCACTTCTAAGTGCCGGGGAGGGGAGTCCCAGTTTGAGCTGCGGTACCCCTTAAGCCACAAAAGGCACTTGTTAGTTCCACAAGGGCCCTTTCAAGGGCCACAAGCGCACTTATAAGTGCCGTGGAGGGGGGTCCTGGTTCAAGCTGAGGGATTCTTTAAGCCCTAAAGGGCCTATAAACAATAGGAGTCGGTAGGAGTAATATAGAAATGGATATGAGTGAAAATAGAAATATGAAATGTTAGGTGGACCCTTAACTCATCCTGGTGGTTCCCTAGTCTCAGATTTCCCGGTGGGCCCCAACAGTCCAGTCCACATAGACTTGAAAATCTAAGGTACCCAGCCCACAAAGACTTAATATATATAAGATATATATAAGAATATAAGATGCCTTCTTGCCCAGCCCATGAAGACTTGCAAAAATAATGTTAATTTATGCCCAGCCCACACAGACTACAACATAGACTTCTAAGTATAAGATGCCAAGCCCATAGAGACCGGAAATATAAGTTACCCACACATACTTGAAAATATAAGATGCCCAGCCCAAAATGTCTTGTAAATATAAGATGCCCTTATGCCCAGCCCACACAGACTGGTAAACAAAAGATGCCCTTATGCCCAGCCCATGACTGGTAAATATGAGATACTCTCATAACTGTTTCAAAAATCTCTGAGTACAAAGATACCAGATAAATGTAGGTACCCCCACTTTTCTAGTCCAGGAGAACCCCAGAAATTAAAAAAGCACTTTCAAGGTTTTTGTGCCAGCAAGATATGTATAAGTACTTCTGATTGTTAACTTAGAAAAACTACCAAATTAACTAAAATTTCCAAGTGAGAGATTTTTTGAAACTTACGCACCCCCAGGTTGTTATAAGAGGTGTAAGTTCTGATTAAGATGAAGATAACCGAACAGAAATGTTTATCAAATTGGAAGTATTTTTCTTCTAGTTTACATTTTCCCCCCCAAAATTATAAATTAAAGACAAAATCAAGGGTGAATTCCACAGAAATACTGTATCAATTCAATCATCCTTATAGTTGTAAATCATATAAAATTCCAGGTTATTACACGTGCAATACTGATTTTTGTCTTTATCTTTTAAAATGTCCTTGCACCAAGATACACATTGGCAAAACTACCAACCAATTCAATATAAGGTTTCAAACTGGCATATGAGAGATCCGTGAGACAAGATAGATCACCCTTCTTAGAAGCAAAACATCTAGTACAGGATCTAAGAGGGATGGAGATAGAACAAGTTGTTACACCAAAAAGAGGTGGAAATAGAGACAATTTATTACTTAGAAGAGAAGTCCATTGGATATAAAGTCATCCGACTGGATCTCTCAATTCAGAAATTGAGAAAGCCAGTCGGATGACTAGCGAAACGTCTTCAAGAACTACATTTCAAGTCCAGTTGATCTAATTGAATACAACAGATATACCATGACCTGGATGAATGAGAACTTTCACAAGGATATATATATATATATATATTCAATATTTTATGTGTTTTGTTATTCATACCACTTCTTCAATTGTACCACTAGATGTCAGTATTTTACTCCACACTATTTAAAGGCACTTTTTGTACTTGTTGGCTTATTATGTCTGAAGAAGGTACCGAAAGTCACGTGTTCAATAAATAACACATTTTTTTAAGTCAGGTGTGCTCAGTGGATTCAATATTTGTTTCTGAAAGAAAGGTAAACTAAATGCATGAGTGCACACAGAGATTTGTCCAACAACTTGAAAAGTGACCAATGCAAGTGCAAATACAGAGGAAATTTTTTTTTAAAAAGCTTTCTGTTTTGAACAGCTAAAGACTCCTAAATCTCAGAAATACTTCTCAGAAACTAACAGGGAGAGCCAATAAAAGTTCTTATAGTTAAAAATGATACTAATTTTGCCCCAACCAATCAGATCCTATTTAACATTTGAAAGCTAACATCTGATTGGTTGGGTCAAAATTAGCACCATTTTTAACTATAAGAACTTTTATTGAATCTCCTTGTATATTTTTCGACTTTACATACCTTTAACTACATAATGGTGTGATTTTTGATTCATACATTTAGAATTTAAAATGCAATTCTTCTTAGAACTTTGGGATTTTACTAGATTTTCTGAAAAGGAAATGGATGATTAAAAAAGACAAGTAAAATAACACACTAAAAAATAATCTCCAACGTGTCCTGAATCAAACGATAGGCCACATGTATGGGTGTACACACAGAAACGGCTACCAACTAATCCCAAAGGAACCAAGTCACAAGTGCAGTTACAA
Organism: Hymenochirus boettgeri; assembly: GCA_019447015.1. NCBI lineage: Eukaryota > Metazoa > Chordata > Amphibia > Anura > Pipidae > Hymenochirus > Hymenochirus boettgeri. The sequence continues at coordinate 413,018,829 of CM033469.1, forward strand.
AGAAAAAATTCAACCAGCTTTCAAAACTATACTATTTCAAACTATACACTGATACAACACAGATATATCCCCCACAAACTATATATTTCTGAACCTCACACACCTTTAGCTACAGTATGTGATGGTGATATGTTTCAGAATTATGCACCGTTCTTTTTAGAATTTGAACTTTTAGCAGATTTTCTGGGGGAATAAATGCCAAAAAAGATTCAAACCTTATCCAGTACAAATAAAAAATCCTACTAAATATAGTTCTTCTACATGTCCTGAATAAAACTGCACTTTTCTTGCATCAGCGCATATAGACACACGGTCAGCAAATAGCCTCAAAGGAATCCAGTGCATACATTTGGGGATATTCTCTAAGTGCTTACTTTCATTTTTCTAAACATCCCCCACTTTGAAAACAATACCAAAAAACAATATATTGTTGGAATCTACACCCCCCTACATAACTGTACCATTCTTTGCCATATGTGCAGAATTCTGGATGCAATTCTTCATAGAACACTTTTAGGAGATTTTCTGTAAAAAAAATGAATCCCAAATGTCCTGAATCAAACGGTATACCACATGCATGGGTTTGCACAGAGACAAATCCATCAACTAACCCCAAATGGGGTCAATGCACAAGTGCAATTAAAGAACAAACTCCAGCCTACTCTGGATTTTGAAAAGTAAAGGCAGTAAAGTCGCAGTTTAGCAAAACAGAATTCCTTTATAAATCTGGCCCAATGAGAAGTGTCTTAAAGAATATTTATTCTTAATGTTTTCTGGCAGTAACTGACAGCTGTCATGCTCCCCCCTTCCTTCATTCATGTATGCTCTTTAGTGTCAAAGATAGGAAAATCGTCAGTGGCAATGACTATGGGAGGGGCCAAAAAGAAGTTGCAGGAGTATATAGTAATTCTTTCACAAAAACTTTTTACTTAAAAGAAAGATTAAAAATAGTATATAGGTAAATCACCAACCAAAACTACAATAGTTAGAGTGTTGATGGACATATGGCTAATCTATTATGCAGTAACAATTATGCTTTTCCCCTTCCCCTCTCTCTACACTCTCCATGATTTCAGTTTAGTTTTTAGTTTTGTGCTGTGATGTCATCTATTACATCCATGACTGACAGATAATAACTGGAAGAACCAGGAAGTCGGGGGAAGGGTAAAAGAACATCAGGCAGCATTTAAAGCATTTCAAGTCAACACCTTTCAGATTTCTAACTATTGAAATTTTGAGTTTTGCAGATGATTTAACTATATAAAATTTTCATTTTAAGGGGTAAAATTTAACTATAAATTTTATTTTGCAATCTAAATGACTAAGCTCTAATAGACAGAGTTTTATTCGCTTTCTAATTTATTTATTTCATCATCAATATTACAGACAGTGTATCCTGCACAAGATGTCCAGATATGGAATGGCCCAACATGGGGAGGAATCCAGATAGTTTATTGTATGGCCCGTTAATGTATTTATACACAGTAATCATATCCCCACACAAGCGCCTTTTCTCCAGCGTACATAATTGTAACTTTTCCAGTCTCTCTTCATATTCAAGCTCCCCCAATCCCCTTATTAATTTAGTTGCCCTTCTCTGAACCCTTTCTATTTCAATCCCCTTATTAATTTAGTTGCCCTTCTCTGAACCCTTTCTATTTCCAAGATGTCCTTTTTGTGCACAGGATTCCAAAACTGCGAATGTGTGGTAACAAAGAAATAATTAGTGTCTGAACCATATATGTATATTTGACAACCTCAATCAAATGTATACTTGTTCTATGTATTAACTATGATAATTGTACATGTATAACTGTATCAATATTACTTGTTCTATGTATTATGTATGATAATTGTACATGTCTTCAGAGTATTGGAATCTGCACGAACACCGGGAGCACAAAAGACAATCCACCGTGAAGTTACAATTAAAAAGCCTTTATTGTCTGGACGCCTTACGCGTTTCGGAAACACCAGTCCTTAATCATAGGCCTATGATTAAGGAGTTTAGGTAGTTCTCTCCCTTTTTCCTCCGGTTTCCATCCTGAAACCAATGGTCAGACTGAAAGAACCAACCAATCTTTAGAACAGTATCTCAGATGTTTTATTGCTGAACAACAGGAAAAATGGTCAGAATTTCTACCTTTTGCTGAGTTTGCTCTTAACAATGCTGTACATTCTTCATCCAAGTTTTCACCCTTTTTCTGCAATTATGGCATGAATCTTAAATTTTCTTCTTTTTCTGATTCATCTCCACTCTTTCCAGTTCTGGAAGATTGGCTCAACTAGATAACTACAATGTGGACCCAAGTATCCTCTAATCTTAAACAAGCAACCAGTTGTCAGAAAAAATATTCTTATCGTCATCGTTCTGTAGAACCTAGTTTTGTTCCTGGAGATCTGGTATGGGTGTCCACTCGTAATATTCCTCTACGCCAAACTTCCGCAAAATTAGGTCCTAAATTTATTGGTCCTTACCCTATTGATTGACAGATCAATAGTGTGACCTATAAGGTAACGTTACCTAACTCTTTCAAAAAGAGTAACAACACCTTTCATATATCCTTACTCAAACCAGCCAACAATGCTGAACTTTTGGATGCTCCTCCACCTTCTGTGGAAATTCAAGGTGAACCTGAATACGAGACAAAATTCTAGATTCTCGGTATGTTCAAAACTCTCTTCAATACCTGGTTGACTGGAAAGGCTGTGGTCCTGAAGAAATATCTTGAGTTCCTGTTTGAAACATTCATGCAAAAGAATTAATCCAAAAATTCCATAATGATTTTCCTGAGGCTCCTCCTCAAGGGGGGGGGTTGGGTTAATGTAACAAGGGTCTTACCTGCGCAGAGATCCCGCGGCATCTCTGTTCGGTCCCGGTTCTCGGCACGCAGTGATGTCACGAGTCCGTCCTCTTCTTGTGCGAGCACGTCCGTTCGTGCTCGCGCATCCCGTCAGTCTTCTTCCAGTGCTGTGCGGACGTGGACAGGCACTGCTTCATACCTCCTCCGCTCCTCCAGGTCATTTATTGGATGGAGGAGGGCTAGTTAAGTTTTACTATCCATTGCTTCCTCCAGCTCACCCATTGGACGGTAGAGGGCTTATTAGTTTAAACTCCCTGCCCGATATAGCGGTTTAGTTTACTATTCTTGCTTGCTTCTTCCTGTCCTGACCTCTGCTCTGTTTTTCACTATGTTTCTGCCTACCCGCTGTACCGTGCCTGGGGGCCTGACTACTGGTTATGACCTATTGTTCTGTTTCTGACCCTGCTTCTGCCTGCTCCTGGTCTGTACCTAGTATTTTGGTCTCCGACCTTTGTATCTCTCCGTGTGCCTTGCCTGTCAGTTTCGTTCTGGACTTCTCTTGTATTCCCGGCCTCAGTTCAGATACCTTGCACTCTAAGTCCAGGGGGCAACCGTGTTTGGTGAGGCGCATCTAGCCTCCCGGCAAATGGGGGCTGACACTGTGTGCCATTATTTCATTCATATATGCATTTTTCCAGATGTAGTCCTTTTTATTTCTTCCTTGTACTTTTACCTGATATGGTACGGGGATACTATATAATATTGAGAATTACTGGTATTAATACATATACTGTAGTTCTGGTTGGTACGGGGATACTATATAATATTGAGAATTACTGGTATTAATACTTCTGCCATCTTACATGAAAACCCTTTCCGAGCTTGAAGCCTAAACCTTTTTTCTTCAAGTCTTAAGGGATGTCCACGTGTCCTCTGACATGTTCTATTGGTGAACAATGCCCCAGATTTTTGTTGTTTATTGTATGGCCCGTTGTATAACTGCATCAGTATTACTTGTTCTGTTTATTACGTATGATAATTGTACATGTATAACTGTATCAGTATTACTTGTTCTGTGTATTACGTATGATAATTGTACATGTATAACTATATCAGTATTGTTAAGAAATTGCAAATGAGGATCTCTAGCAAATGTATATTGATATAAAGAATGTTGTTTAAAATGATTGTTACAAAGTTTATTAGGAATTAATGGAATTTTTAGAAAACAAACTGTCAAATTGAAGTCAATGTGAGCAGAATTTTGGTTTATCAGTGTCTATTACAAATATAATTATAATCTTCACATAAATAACAATACTCCAGATAGTTTATTGTATGGCCCGTTAATGTATTTATACACAGTAATCATATCCCAACACAAGCGCCTTTTCTCCAGCGTACATAATTGTAACTTTTCCAGTCTCTCTTCATATTCAAGCTCCCCAAATCCCCTTATTAATTTAGTTGCCCTTCTCTGAACCCTTTCTATTTCGGAAACACCAGTCCTTAATCATAGGCCTATGATTAAGGAGTTTAGGTAGTTCTCTCCCTTTTTCCTCCGGTTTCCATCCTGAAACCAATGGTCAGACTGAAAGAACCAACCAATCTTTAGAACAGTATCTCAGATGTTTTATTGCTGAACAACAGGAAAAATGGTCAGAATTTCTACCTTTTGCCGAGTTTGCTCTTAACAATGCTGTACATTCTTCATCCAAGTTTTCACCGAGAATTACCGGTATTAATACATATACTGTAGTTCTGGTTGGTACAGGGATACTATATAATATTGAGAATGACTGGTATTAATACATATACTGTAGTTCTGGTTGGTACGGGGATACTATATAATATTGAGAATGACTGGTATTAATACATATACTGTAGTTCTGGTTGGTACGGGGATACTATATAATATTGAGAATGACTGGTATTAATACATATACTGTAGTTCTGGTTGGTACGGGGATACTATATAATATTGAGAATGACTGGTATTAATACATATACTGTAGTTCTGGTTGGTACGGGGATACTATATAATACTGAGAATTACTGGTATTAATACATATACTGTAGTTCTGGTTGGTACAGGGATACTATATAATATTGAGAATTACTGGTATTAATACAGCTACTGTAGTTCTGGTTGGTACAGGGATACTATATAATATGGAGAATTACTGGTATTAATACATATACTGTAGTTCTGGTTGGTACAGGGATACTATATAATATTGAGAATTACTGGTATTAATACAGCTACTGTAGTTCTGGTTTTTTACGGGGATACTATATAATATTGAGAATTACTGGTATTAATACATATACTGTAGTTCTGGTTGGTACAGGGATACTATATAATATTGAGAATTACTGGTATTAATACAGCTACTGTAGTTCTGGTTGGTACAGGGATACTATATAATATGGAGAATTACTGGTATTAATACAGCTACTGTAGTTCTGGTTGGTACGGGGATACTATATAATATTGAGAATTACTGGTAGTAATACAGCTACTGTAGTTCTGGTTGGTACGGGGATACTATATAATATTGAGAATTACTGGTATTAATACAGCTACTGTAGTTCTGGTTGGTACGGGGATACTATATAATATTGAGAATTACCGGTATTAATACATATACTGTAGCTCTGGTTGGTACATGGATACTATATAATATTGAGAATTACTGGTGTTAATACATATAATGTAGTTCTGGTTGGTACAGGGATACTATATAATATTGAGAATTACTGGATTCCAAAAGGTGGACAGTGCATATAATACAAAAATAAAATGGTGTTATAAAAAATGACATACAATAGGTACAACAGTTATATAAAATAAAAAGGATCAAAATATTCACAGACCCTACTCACTAGAAGAAGTCCTGTGTCCTGGGGCAGGATGAAACATTGGGTCCATACACACGTTCTTAGCATGTCCCCTCAGTATGAACAACATTATTTGGGCTACCAGGCTTTTTAAACTATTTGATGAAACACCCCCTCCTCCTGGTTATTGCATGAGGTGGGAGTGTCTAGCAATGTCCAGATTTACGACTAGCCAAAAGAATTCATTCCCCCTCAGTTAGACAGATTCCATTTAAATGTAGATATGTACATTGTATTGAGATATTGACCACATATTCCTTTCCAGTATTAATTATCAATTCCTCCAATACCAAATATGACCTGTGTATAATCCATATTTCCCCAGATATTAATAACTCGCCTTGGCAAGGGAATAAGGGCTCCATGTTGGGTATCATATTGCAGGGCCTTCTGTTCCATTTATGAATATAATATTGGTTTCTATCTTACACATTCCAATACCGAAATACATTTATTTTACATGTATGACTGTCCTTAAGATGACCTCTTAGTCCCCACCAGACCCCTAGCTGGAGAGAATTCCAGATACACAGTTTGGCTCCACATTGTCTAGAAAAGGAGACCTGGTTCCATGCTTCACTAATCGTAATATAAACAATAGGACTGTTCCAGGGTGGAATGGTCCTAAGAACTAATACCAATAGTTAACCCATTCTTACCAAGTCACTACACATTTTCCTGACACCCACACTGATCTGTATAATTTGAATGAAATCCAGAAAAATTAAGTGTTTAAATTTTGGATACCGAGTTAACTGAGTCAAAGATTAACATCTCCAGTCAGTTTCCAGTCATGGGAACCAGATATATGGCAATAGCATTGATAGGCTTAGACAGTTATTTCCTTTAAAAAGTGTTTTAAAAAGTCCTACTATAGAGGTAATTAGTAATCTTACTACCTCCATTGATAATTTGCCCATTTACATTCATGTCTCGTTACAAACGAGCATATAGATTTGTTTTGGGAAGTGAGGATGACGTTTCAAAAAGGATGGTGCAAAGGTTTGTAAAGAAGTTTACCTTTTTAGATCCTGGATATTTGATATATATTTGTGAATCATCTGAAACTCTAGAGAGCAGCAGATTTGGTTGACAAGTATAGATGCCAAATACGAACACCACAAAAAACAGAATCCCATGATAAGGAGATAGGAAGTCCGGTTAGAGATAAAGGGCATCAGAAAGAATTATCAAAGGTTAAGCATCATACATTTTTGCAATGTTTCTTTTGTTTCAAATGGGGGCGTCATTAAAGAAAATGCTATAAATAAAGGAAATTTAGGAAATTAAAACAGAAGTTTTGCTGTACAGATGAAGGTGTAAACAAAGACAGAGGCTCAGGTTTCTAAAATTTCTAAAGTTAAGGATTTCAACACAGAGAATGACAACTGGTTTAAATCTGGGACCAGAGCATTCCAGAGACAGGTCTAATATTGAGAAACTTTTACTCCTTGTTAACGAAAGCAATGTTATTGCAACCTCAATAACATAGTTATTTGGTAATGTGTTCATTAAATGCTTATAAAATAAAACTTGTTGATTAAGGTTATATCTGTTGTATTCAATTAGACCAACTGGACTTGAAGTTTAGTTTCAAGAACTAAACTTCAAGTCCAGTTGATCTAATTGAATACAACAGATATACCATGATCTGGATGAATGAGAACCTTCACAAGCATTGACTAACGTTATTTCTCATTTCATTTGATAGATTCTATACACATGGAAATAGGTAATTTTGATATTTAACTAATATATTTTATTGGATACAATTTATATGGCAGGATATGTGATATCAGGGAATGTGCACATGTAAAAACAGACACTTGGAGAGGGAGAAATTTAGTTTTTTAGTAATAATGTTTCAAGTTTGTAGGACATGTGCAAGAATTTTTTCCTTTGATAAAGCAGCAGAGATTTTTCTAGGTATTTGTTTTTTAAAAAAAGTTTTCATATATACTTTTTTGTGCATTATATAAGGTTATGTTTGATGCGGTCCTCATTTGTGCTATAGATTAGTAGATTATCACATTTTAGTAAATTGCATTAATCATATTTGTAGTATTGACAAGATCAAGAACGGCTATTTAAATGGAATATCCTTACCATAGAATAAAACACGTCAGACTCATGGCCTGCGGGCCAAATCCTGCCCGCCTGGCTGTTTTTTGTGGCCCCTGATGACTGAACAGCATTTAAGACTTACTACACTGCTGTGTATTTGTGCAGTCCCAAGCATTGGCATAACTATAGATCTGCCTGCTAGATATCACAATCAGCTATTTTTAAAAAAGTATCTAGCAGGCAGATCTATAGTTATGTCACTGCTTGGGACTGCACAAATGGATAGCAGCGCACATGATCGCACCATAGGCAAAAGCGCCAGTCCAAAACCGTGTACTTCACATCTTTCTTCTGCGGAGATTCAGCACTAGGCAAAGTCGTGCCAAAGCCAGTCCCAGCCCTGACCTAAGTATCTTAAAGGGAAAGTTCAGTGGAAAATCAATATTTTAAAAATTCTTGGTTTGTATTATGCATACCTAGTTATTCTACATATTCTCTCCCGTTTTGAATAATCAGTTGATTTCATATCCTTTGCTTTTCTCTGCTGTTAACACTAGTGAGCTGCCATTTCAGGTTCCAACATTCCTTCTTCCCAGGATACACCACTCCCTTGGAATGTTACTTACAGTAATTTCTACTCATTGGCTGTTGGATGGGTCAAACATGCTCAGATCTCTACTGGGCAACTGAATCAACCCAGGCACTGGGCCAAGGGCAAAACCATAACGGTCTCTATTACTAAAATTTACTGTTCTTTTTTATGAAAAGCATATTTATTTGCACTGAACTTCCCCTTTAATAAAGAAATTTGGCCCATGCTTAGCCTGTCTTTTTGATTTTGGCCCCTTATGTGATTGAGTTTGACACCCGTGAAATAAAATTTAGAAGTGGAGTTAATATGCTAAAATTATGATAAACTACATCTAATGTCATCTTAGGAATCACGTTATTGCTTACAAATATAGTTTAATATATTTTATAGATAGTATACCGTTATTTTATTTTCCATGCATTTCTTGATCTATATTAAAATGAATACATGTATATATAGTTTTGATAGCCTTTAGTGAATAAAGTAAATACAACGTGTAAATCGATCTATTTAGAGAGAAACTTGTAAGGATATACAAGACTAATTAGTGTTTTTATAAATAGACATTTGGGATAGAAACAGATGATATAGTAACCCTTAAGGGTTCAAAGGGCTAAAATGTTTGGTGCTACAGAGGAGTTTTTATTATGTGATCTTTGAATGAAGTTATTTTTGTTGAAAATATCTGTAATATATATTCTTATATAAGGAGATTTTGTTTCTTTAGGTAAAAGAAAAGCAAGATGCATAAAATATGTATATGGGTCTACTATTTGTAGCCAAGTTAAATTAATGAGTAAAAGTAGTTCACGTGAAATTATAGATGCATGGGTTTATTATCAGCCTGTTAAAGAAGTAATTGTAATGGGTATAATTAATAACATTAATCTAAGTTAGTCATGAGATGTTATTGACAAGAGCATGTGTACATGGAAGGGATGTGGATGGGCTCTAACATAGGATAATATTTTGTCCTCTACTTGTTATTGATTAAATATCTGAATGTACACATTTTTGAAAATGTAGACGTTATTATGGATTATATATTTTTAAAGGAGTACTCCAACTCCAATATTCATCTAGGGAAACCCTAACAATTGTGTTTTGAGATTTCTCGGATAATCTGGCCTATTTGGCGATAAAAATTTTGAAATAGTAATGGGTACTGTAAGATACTGTTTGTACATCATGGAAATACATAATTTAACTCTATATGGATCCAATATAGTTTATATTTTTAATGTATGTACAGATTTTTTGTAAGAAGAATTTAAATTTCATGAAGTGTCACATTAGCTTATGGTTATTGATCTATAGACAGCAAGCTGTTCCTAAAAGTTGTGTAAACTAAGGACTCACATAAAGCTATTAAACAATTGTTTGTATTTCACAGGCAGTAAATACATGGATCTGTTCTTCAGAAGAGATGAACATGACAGCAAATTGTCTGAACAATTTCAAACATGGATTTTGAATTCTGAATATGTTGTGCAGTTATAACCTTGGTATTAAGGATAACATACTACTAGGCTGTGTTAGTGTCCTAGTTTAATACTAAGAGTTGAGTTTTAAACCTAAGTTTTAAATAATTAAATTTAAAATGCGAAAAACAGACATGGGAAAATCTTGACTTTTGAGAAATAAGGATAGAACTCATTGAAGCAACAGATTTTAGAATGAATTAGAGGAGACCTATTCAATTTCCTTAAAGGGTTTTGTAGTATTGTAGCTGGAAAATGAAAGCAAGTAGAATTTTGGAAGCATTCTTAAAATACATTTTAGATTATTCTATGAACAGGTAATGGTTATTTATTATATGTTCATGGAATAAAAAAAAGGGAAAAAAGGAAAGTATCACCCTAATTTATACAGTTAAATGGAACAAGATAAATTTCTTGTGGAATACGTATTTGATGCACGTAATTTTATGATATCTCCGTGCAAATTACATTATTACATTATCTTTATATGCAAATATGGTTGGTTATACTGTATAAGAGCTATTACTTTTTAATAATAAGAATTTTTTGATTGATTCAGCATAACTTAATTCTCAGTTACAGAATTATTATGAACTTAAAAGGTTTTCACACAGTACACAAAGATAAATTAATGTGTTAAGTATAATATGTACCATAATAAATAATATTTGGAATCTTAATAGTATTACTATAGCTGTGTAAACAAACTATTATTGGCCAAAGGTGTACATCACAGGGATAGGGTACCAGTCAAATGAGTTTAAATTGGCTGGTTAAATAGAATTGTTGGCCCAAATTAATGTAGAATAAAAAGTAACACTTAGCTTTTATGTAGTAGAAAGAGTACCGTGATACTTTTTATGGACTAACAGTTTATTTTAGCGGACAAGCTTTCGAGGCATCTACCAGTTTATTTTAGTGGACAAGCTTTTGAGGAATCTACCTTCTTCATCAGGTCTTAGCAGTACTGATTGAAACAAAGGCTTAACAAAAGGTTAAAAGTAAAATTACATTAAGATAAGATGTGAATCAGATCTTATACTCTATAAAAGGATAAATAATAATTGGATATAACAATCAAAAAGATATTTATATAAAAATTGGTTATAACAATCAAAAAGATATTTATATAAAAATCTATATTTTATGGTATGTCTATTCATCTGTAAAGCTGTAAGGTCAAAATAATTAAGTGACAGTTAAATCAATGTTTATTTGTAATTGGTACACTTTTTTCCATATTTGAAAAATATTGATAAGTGATAATTGTATACCATGGCATTGTCTAAATGTTTAATATAAACTTATTTTTTGAGTTTTTAATATTGTTAGATTTTAAGGAAGTGTCTGTAGTTATAAAGTTGACTGTTGAACCTGTTCTTCTAAAGTTTCAAAGTATCCACAATTTGTTTTTTGTCTATTGTATAGTAAAACATTGTAAATTAATATTAATGCTCTTAATGTGACATATGGGATGTGATTCCAATTTTCACAAATTATTATTTGGTTTACACTCGAAATAATGATATTTAAATTTTTTCTATGAAACATAACATAGTGGCAATAGTAAGTAGTGGTAATATAGTGATGGATTTATATATATGAATATATTTATAGGGGATATTTTTAGGGGATGTCTGGTTAAGATCAGTCTACACCAGGATTGAAAAAGTGACAACACCAAGAGACGCAGAAGCTTAACAAAGCTATAACAGACTATAACAGGATAAGTTCATGACAAACTGATGATATTGCCTGCATGGAAAAAGTGGTTTCAAACTGTAAGGACTGCTTACAGGTTAAAAGTTTGTTCGTGGGTTTTGTTTTTATTTTAAGTTCAACGTCGGAGGATTATGGGATTGAGGCTTGGTAAAAAGCGAAACCCCTAATCCAGGGTTATAAAAAAGGTACCTGAACTATTTACCTGCTCAAATATTTATTCTAGAAGTCAGGCCTGTTTGGGTACAAACTGCAGAAAGTCTGGGGCCTCAAAAGGGCCTCAGTAAAACCTATAACTGTTCCCTGTTTCTCTAAAATTTCTCATAAGTATCAAATTGAGGAAGACGACATCCATTTCTACAGGATAAACAAAAAGTTATCTGGCAACCATTTACAGAGTACAGATTTGAGTGTTATCCTGTTTGTAATATTGGTTACTGCTGATCCAGGATAATGGATATTGTAAAAAACTTAATTGCAATCAAATATACTTGGACAAAGTCTGAAAAGAAGAACTATGCTGTGAATGGGAAAAAGTTTCAGTTCTACTCTAGTTAGTTTAGTTCCTATATATTATCACTCTACCATTTCATTGCATAAGAATTACATTATACTACTACTTAATTGACAATGTTTCAAATTTCTAAAGACTGTTGAAGATCTTTGGACTTTTCCTGATGGACTTGCATTATGACTATGTTCCAGCTATTGTTGTTTTCAAAACTGTGCAGAGGGGGGACATGTTGAATCCAGTACATAAAGGGTTAATCATTTTGTAAAAAGTTACCCAAAGCTTTTTATATATGCACAACTGTCTTGCTTACTTACAAAGTAGTTGAATTTTTTTTTCGGAAAATGAAGGTTATTAGTAACAAATTGTGACCATTCATGGAACTTTTGGAGTGTAACCTAAGCCACTTAGAGGTATATAACTTTTCAGTGTTTACACACACTTTGGTGAGAAGGGGGTAGGGAGGAGTTAAGCAGACATACATATATACTACACACACTCTATACACACCATAATAGACTCATTATGCTTCATATATATTTATTATTTGTAAGCAGTCTCTAATATACTTGACTGGCTTTTTACTTTGCATAATTTGTAACTAATCCATAAAATAAATCCTTATTTGATATATTGCCTTGGTGAGCAGTATTATTAACCATAAGATACTTTACACAGAACTAGAGAAGAAATCTACAAGAAGTAGATGGTGTATTATTATAATATACACATATTTTACATTAGAAGTCTGTATTTTTACACTGTACATACAAGTATACCCGACTAACAATCTAAATGTCTGTCTCCTAATACATGACACCCACATAACGCCGAAACAGTCCTACTATAAACACAATATAAAGATAAAATACTATGAAAAGAAGAAAGCGGACATCATTTTTATTCAGAAGACACAAAGAACTCAAATTACTACTTAACCTATTACCCTTTGGGCGATGTTAATAAGGGTGGAGTAGCTATTCTTTTGCATAAAACGGTTACAGTTTAGAATTGAAAGAAAGGAACAGAAATCTGGAGGGTCGCTACTTCATACTGACAGGGTTTCATAGGCCAATGGAAAAAAAAAATCATACTAAAATATTTATGCTCCCAATACTTCCCAGAAACAATTTCCGATTAACCTAGAAACCAAACTGACAATTCAGGTTTCCAGGACATACAATGTGAGGTTATATAGATCACCCCCCCCCACTTCATCCACCCCTATCCCCTCTCCTAAAACCCTAGCATCTTTATTACAGAGCCCAACTCATTCTAACCCACACAAACTGGTGACCCATTCTAACCAACACAAACTATAAACCAGCATAGATTATTTTTTAGTCTCCACATCCCTAATACCATCAATAGTAGACACCGACATCTCACCAATCACTTGGTCGGACCACGCTTAAGTATCCCTAGACTTGCAAGACATTTTTAAATCCCAAACTTTATCTGGCGAATAAAAGTATCCCTCTTGACAAACTTAAATATCCGAGAAGACTTAGCGAATGCACTGTACTTCTAGGATAACATAACAGTCAATGAACTTCTCTACAGTCTGGGCAGCCCACAAAGCTGTGTTACGTGGCCTATTAATCAAAACTAGCATCAAAGAAGAAAAGCTCAACCAACATAACATTCTCAAAAACAAACAAAAAAAAATCTTCTACACACTCAGACACCCTCTGCCTTAACAACTTACGTTTACACAACTAACACAACTATTTAATGGCAAAGCAGACCGAGTCATTACACTGAAAAGATAAAAGTTCTATGCCAAAGCTAATAAGCCAGACGATGTTAGCTCATAGTAACATAGTAACATAGTAACATAGTAATTAAGGTTGAATAAAGACATTCGTCCATCAAGTCCAACCTATTCACTATATAACCCCAGCTAAAAAAGGGGGGAAAAAATTCCTTCCTGACTCCAAACGGCAATCGGAAAGTATCCCTGGATCAACCAGATCTATATGCATTAATACCAGTAATTCTCAATATTTTTTAGTTTTAGAAACTTATCCAGGCCTTTTTTAAAGTTATTCAATGAACTTGCCATTACCACCTCTGCTGGAAGACAGTTCCACAGTTCCTCCCCATGTTGGGCCATTCCATATCTGGACATCTTGTGCAGGAAACACTGTCTGTAAGATTGATGATGAAATAAATAAATTAGAAATGTAAGATGAAATAAATAAATTAGAAATGTAATAAAACTCTGTCTATTATTTAACAAGGAGCTTAGTCATTCAGATTGCAATTTAAAATGTATGAGGCTGTGCTCGCCGGCGGCACTGTGCAGGAGAAGTCTTACTAAATGTCACATGTCAGCCTCCCACCCATTAACTTTCTGGTCAGTCATTTCTTTATATCTTGGGCTGGCTCTTAGATATTTTAATTTCCCCCCATTATATATTCATTATATATTAACCATGAAGATTTATACCAGCCATAGTGGAAATCTCTCCCTCGGGACACGGGACACAGTCATAACAGCATTGATGTTGGGCTCCGATCCTAGGGGCCTTTCTAAATCCAGGTAGACAGTTATCTGAACACTGACCCCTAGGCTGCTAAAAAATCAAAATGGATTAACATTAATACACTGGGAGATTAAAGGGACACTAAAGTAAAAAAAAAAAATTGCCTTTCTGTATTTTAATAGCTGCCTGGAACATGATCCCTTTTTGGTCTCAGTGTTCCCTGTCACTATACAGTCAGTATACAATGCACCCACTTCCTGGGTTCTTAATGAGCAACACCAAAGGAAATTGCAAAATAAAGCTCTTTATTGGAGCAAAACACACATGTTTCAGACTCACGGTCACACGTGTCACGCTTGATAAAGGTCCGTTAGTCCAAAACATGTTGCTTTGGTGTTGCTAATTATGACCCCTCAGGACGTGGCTGCATTCTATACTCTGACTCTTTTTAGCTTTGCCTGGACAGGGCAGGCATCATTAATGGAGGCAGCCGTCTAAGTGCATGACAGTGGGATCCTCCCAACGTACTTAGTTCTTTATGCGCATAGGAGACAGGATCCGTCAGGACTTGTCAGACCATGTGGCAGAAGAGCAAGCGATCAGGTAAGTTCTTTACCTTCTCTCCTGGCTCCTGCAGGTTTTATTGAAGAACGGGAGGTAAGACACAGCTCCTTTACCTCCTGTTCTCAGTGGAGATACCCTTTAATGTTAGTTAATGTAACTGTTAGGACATTTACAAGTCCCACAAAAGTTGCCATCATCCTATAGTTTTTTTTATATATAAACATGCAGATGCGGGAGATTTCACAGGGACAGAGGAGTTGACATAACCTCCTGCTCTGCCTCCATCATTGCCTCCCCAACCACCATCTACATCTGTCTCTAGCAATATAAATAACCACAATACATTTTAATATCTAAAAGGACTAGTTTCCTGTTTCCTTCTCTTTATTTTTATCTTTAGTTTTACTAGACCTGACATACTTCCACTAGGGTATATACCTTACCAGTATCATTGCCCTGATAATTAACTTTATTATAGGGAAAGGACACTGCCTTGCTTTAGTAAGGGAAGCAGCTCTAGTTGCAGTGGTAGATTGGCACTGTGCTCCAGAAACACTGTAGATAGACTGGAGTGAGAATGCACAAGGGATGATAATGCTGAATTAGCCATGTAGTGATACTGTAATATGCTTTATACCTTTAAAGGGCATCTATAGTGGGAAAATTAACTATAATTCCCCCCAACCCCCAGAGTGTCTTTACTTTCTTCAGTTCCCCTCCCTTTCCTGAGATACACAAATTAGAAGAAGATGTGATTGCATTCCTCTATTCCTACTTGTACTGTCAATCAAATTCCTGTGACGTGACCCTCTTCCCTGCTCAAGTCCCTCCCTCCTCCCTGCTCTGTTACAAACATAGAGATAAGAACATTAGCAGGGAGAGAGAAGTAGCTTTGATGGCAGAAATAAAGCTGCACTTGACCCCCCTTCTTGATAGCTTTCACTGTTTGATGATGGAGATGGTGTTGTAGCAGTAAATTGTACTGTTCTCCTTCTTCCCTGTCTCCAGGACAGCTTGCTTTCTATTAAACACTGTGCATGGGTGGATTTTTCAGGATGTTGAACTTTTAACTCTTACTGCACATGAGAAGCTTGTCGGGTAGCCAGAGTTAAGTCATAGAGGAGGTTACAGAGAGGAGGGGAGAGTTCTGCAGAGAGATCTGACACCATGGAAAAACAGAATTACTGACAGAGGTAGGAGACAGGCAGTACATGAATTTAACTTTGCAATGGTGCAATGTGTTTTTCACTTAAGATGCCCTTTAAGCCCATGCTGCAGATTTATAGTTTATAGGGGTAAAAAATACTAAACCAAACAAACATTATCAGGTTAATGAATGCTCTTCAACATATTAAAAGGGAGATCGTTTTTACAAAGCTAAACCTAAATATTAATGGAGGGTCCTTTAAATGCTACTAAGAATTAAATGGTTCCTTCATAATAGACAGTGGAGGTGATTAACCCTTTCAGTGCCACAGAACGTTTATTCACGTTCTGTGCATAAAAGGCTCAAACTGCCACAGAACGTGAATACACGTTCTGTGGCTGTACCTTCATGAAAATCCGATGAGGGTATTGGGAGCTGCAAATTGGCAGGAAGAGATCGGAGATAAGGTAGACCCCGGTGATATTACTGAACTTCCTCCTTCACTGGGGTCTTCCCTAAGAGTGGTAGGATGCTGCCCCTGTTGGTCTAGTGGAGGTACTGCATTGCGATCTCCATTATCCCAGTAACTTGTAACATTCCTTGTTTGTAGAAACTCATCCAGCTTTTTATTAAACTGACCAATGAACCTGCCATAACAACGTCCACTGGAAGACTGTCCATAGCTTTACCGTTCTCACAGGGACAAACCCTTTCCCAACTCTACTTTATGTATCAATACCAGTCTGTAACATTCCTGTGTTTGTAGAAACTCATCCAGCTTTTTATTAAACTGACCAATGAACCTGCCATAACAACGTCCACTGGAAGACAGTTCCATAGCTTTACCGTTCTCACAGTGACAAACCCTTTCCCAACTCTACTTTATGTATCAATACCAGTAACTTGTAACATTCCTTGTTTGTAGAAACTCATCCAGCTTTTATTAAACTGACCATGAACCGCCATAACAACGTCCACTGGGCCGTTCCTAGCTTTACCGTTCTCACAGTGACAAACCCTTTCCCAACTCTACTTTGTATCAATCCAGTAACTTGTAACATTCCTTGTTTGTAGAAACTCATCCAGCTTTTTATTAAACTGACCATGAACCTGCCATAACAACGTCCACTGGAAGCAGTTCCATAGCTTTATGTTCTCACAGTGACAAACCCTTTCCCAACTCTACTTTATGTATCATCCAGTAACTTGTAACATTCCTTGTTTGTAAAACTCATCCAGCTTTTATTAAACTGACCAATGAACCTGCCATAACAACGTCCACTGGAAGACAGTTCCGTAGCTTTACCGTTCTCACAGTGATAAACGCTTTCCCAACTCTACTTTATGTATCAATCCCAGTAACTTGTAACATTCCTTGTTTGTAGAAACTCATCCAGCTTTTTATTAAACTGACCAATGAACCTGCCATAACAACGTCCACTGGAAGACAGTTCCATAGCTTTACCGTTCTCACAGTGAAAAACACTTTCCAAACTTTCTTTTATACCATTATTACAACTATACTCTATGATATCTGTACTTGGATCTTCTATAGTGTATTAGAGATGGCCGAAACGTAGTACCGTAGTTTCGTTTCGGATTTCTAGATCTCGGGTAAATCCTGAAGATCCGAAAATCTGAAACTGGAACAAATTTTTCGATAATTACAGAAAATAGCCTTGAACGTTTGAAAATTATCGAAAATACGATCAGAGATCGATCATTTGAGGCTGTTTTCAATAATTATCGAAAATAGACCCTTACTTTCTATAATTATCGAAAATACCTTCCAAAGTCCCGAAATCCAGAGGATCCGTCCAGATTCGGAGAGATCTTTCGGATTTTGGAACCGAGAGGTTCCGTGTCAGATGTGGGTTTGTTTCGAACCCAGATCCCATCTCTATAGTGTACACAGGGGGGAAAAAATATTCAAGACATTTGCTTTATCGCCATCCTCCGTAACTAACTTATTTCCATTAATTAATAGTGCCACATTCTCAGTCCTTATCGTCTTACTGTTAATATACTTTAAAAAAATTTAGGCATAGTGATGCTTTGTTCAGCTATCCTAACTTCATTATTAATTTTAGCTAGTTTGATTGCTTTCTTACACTCCTTGTTACAGTTTTTATAATCCCTAAAGGCCCTTTCCGTTCCCTCTGCCTTAAAGGTTTTAAATGCCTTTTTCTTCCTTTCCATTTGCCTCTTTACATCAGAATTCAGCCACATGTTTATACATTTCAATTTGGTGTAATATTCTTAAAGGTGCAGTTTTAGTTTGGGGGGGTCTCCTGTACAGGAAAAGTGGGGTATCTACATATATCTGGTATCATTGTACTCGGGAGTATCAGAGCTTTTAGAAACATTAAGAATTTTGTGCATAACCTTAAGATAACTATAGGGGAAAAATCCATGAAAATTAGAAAATGTTAGAATTTTTTTACATATTTCACCCTTAATTCCAGTAAAATTTCCAGAAAAGTTACAAAATTCTGTTACTGTGTTAAAGTTCACTTTGTGCTGAAAAAAAACCAATGTATAATATTCCTGATTTACTGCAAGGTTTCCTACTGTAAAATTAGTCCAAACTGATTGAGGGCAAATTCATGAAAATTCTGCTGGCACTGAAAGGGTTAAACTTTATTGAATTGTTTGTTTGTTCTATTCTTTATCAGATTTCCTAATGAAATACTATAATGATCTCAGACTTGCCATAATGTACTTTATAGTCCTTATAATTCATATAACCTTGGTATAAAATCACCCAACCCATGGCCAATATTTACAGATTTCCTGATTGTCTGACACTTCCCCAACACAATTCATATAAATTCCCACGCACTGTTTTCCATTGTGAATGAATGACCCCAATTACATTACAGATTCTATCAAATTAAAATCTAAATCTCTTACTAAACCGTCATTCTTCCATGATATTAAATCATTATCGATGAAGACTTGAACATTTGATAAACCCATCTGATTAATTAACCCAGACACCTTTGTATAATAAAGTTTATTTGCATTCTCATAGTAGTTCATGATGTCATATCCAGATAAATAGTATCCATTTCCTTCAAAGCAGAACCAGCGACGACTCCAACCTTCACAATGAGGGATTTTCAAATAATGATGTAACTGGTAAATGGAACAAGAAAATAAACAGATAAGATAAAAAGATTTCAATGTAGAAATACATCTTCATGTTACTATCACTAGGTAGTAACTACTCGCTGCACTCACTGTATGTGTCACTACTCACTGCTCTCTATACAGTGTGTGTATTCACTGCTACAAACGTACAGAGTCAGTTCTCACTGTTCACACTGTACATTGTCACTACTCACTGCTCTCTATACAGTGTGTGTATTCACTGCTACAAATGTACAGTCAGTTCTCACTGATCACACTCTACATTGTCACTACTCACTGATCTCTATACAGTGTGTGTATTCACTGCTACAAATATACAGTCAGTTCTCCCTGTTCACACTGTACATTTTCACTACTCACTGATCTCTATACAGTGTGTGTATTCACTGCTACAAACGTACAGTCAGTTCTCACTGTTCACACTGTACATTGTCACTACTCACTGCTCTCGTCTCTATACAGTGTGTGTATTCACTGCTACAAACGTAGTCAGTTCTCACTGTTCACACTGTACATTGTCACTACTCACTGCTCTCTATACAGTGTGTGTATTCACTGCTACAAACGTACAGTCAGTTCTCACTGATCACACTCTACATTGTCACTACTCACTGCTCTCTATACAGTGTGTGTATTCACTGCTACAAATATACAATCAGTTCTCACTGTTCACACTGTACATTGTCACTACTCACTGCTCTCTATACAGTGTGTGTATTCACTGCTACAAATGTACAGTCAGTTCTCACTGATCAACACTCTACATTGTCACTACTCACTGCTCTCTAACAATGTGTGTGTATTCACTGCTACAAATGTACAATCAGTTCTCACTGTTCACACTGTACATTGTCACTACTCACTGCTCTCTATACAGTGTGTGTATTCACTGCTACAAATGTACAGTCAGTTCTCACTGATCACACCTGTAATTGTCACTACTCACTGCTCTCTATACAGTGTGTGTATTCACTGCTACAAATGTACCAGCCAGTTCTCACTGATCACACTGTACATGTCACTACTCACGCTCTCATACAGTTGTGTGTATTCACTGCTACTAATGTACAGTCAGTTCTCCCTGTTCACACTATACATTGTCACTACTCACTGATCTCTATACGTGTGTGTTTCACTGCTACAAACGTACAGTCAGTTCTCACTGCTCACACGTACATTGTCACTACTCACTGATCTCTATACAGTGTGTGTATTCACTGCTACAAATGTACAGTAGTTCTCACTGTTCACACTGTATGTCACTACTCACTGATCTCTATACAGTGTGTGTATTCACTGCTACAAATGTACAGTCAGTTCTCACTGTTCACACTGTATGTCACTACTCACTGATCTCTATACAGTGTGTGTATTCACTGCTACAAATATACAGTCAGTTCTCACTGATCACACTGTACATTGTCACTACTCACTGTTCTCTATACAGTGTGTGTATTCACTGCTACAAATGTACAGTCAGTTCTCACTGTTCACACTGTACATTGTCACTACTCACTTATCTCTATACAGTGTGTGTATTCACTGCTACAAATGTACAGTCAGTTCTCACTGTTCACATTGTACATTGTCACTACTCACTGCTCTCTATACAGTGTGTGTATTCACTGCTACAAATGTACAGTCAGTTCTCACTGTTCACACTGTACATTGTCACTACTCACTGCTCTCTATACAATGTGTGTATTCACTGCTACAAATATACAGTCAGTTCTCACTGTTCACATTGTACATTGTCACTACTCACTGATCTCTATACAGTGTGTGTATTCACTGCTACAAATATACAGTCAGTTCTCACTGATCACACTGTACATTGTCACTACTCACTGATCTCTATACAGTGTGTGTATTCACTGCTACAAATGTACATAGTCAGTTCTCACTGTTCACACTGTACATTGTCATTACTCACTAATCTCTATACAGTGTGTGTATTCACTGCTACAAAGTACAGAGTCAGTTCTCACTGATCACACTGTACATTTTCACTACTCACTGATCTCTATACAGTGTGTGTATTCACTGCTACAAATATACAATCAGTTCTCACTGTTCACACTGTACATTGTCACTACTCACTGCTCTCTATACAGTGTGTGTATTCACTGCTACAAATGTACAGTCAGTTCTCACTGATCACACTCTACATTGTCACTACTCACTGCTCTCTATACAGTGTGTGTATTCACTGCTACAAATGTACAATCAGTTCTCACTGTTCACACTGTACATTGTCACTACTCACTGCTCTCTATACAGTGTGTGTATTCACTGCTACAAATATACAATCAGTTCTCACTGTTCACACTGTACATTGTCACTACTCACTGCTCTCTATACAGTGTGTGTATTCACTGCTACAAATGTACAGTCAGTTCTCACTGATCACACTGTACATTGTCACTACTCACTGATCTCTATACAGTGTGTGTATTCACTGCTACACATGTAGAGTCAGTTTGTTTTGATTTAACTTGTTTGATCTGTCCCCATAGTCAAGCCCCTCCATTCTACTTATTAATTTAGTTGCTGTTCTCTGAACTCTTTCTATTTCCAAGATGTCCCTTTACATATGAAATTCTAAAACTACTATTTTAACAACTGCTGTCTGTACACAATCTAACTATACATTCCCTACCCATGTACAAATGTTTTTTTCAAGGGCAACAGTTCTTAGTAAATATATCAGTTGATTATGCCATGTGAATCATTTAACCATGTTTCTGCTATACAAGTTACAAGTTTATTTTAAGGCTATTAGTTCTAATTCTAATTACCTAGACTTGTAAACAGACATTTTATGATTATTATAATTTTATTTATTTACATATTTTGATATACATGCCTCCCTCGATTATCTAATACACCCTGAGTCCTTACTCCTCTATCTACCCCAGTGATTTCCACCTCACCCTCTCCCATACCTAGTTTAAAATCTCTTTCAACCCTCTACCCACCCTTCCCACCAAAAACAGCTGTCACTAAGCTCATGTGGCCTCTCTAACCTAGCTCCTGGCTGTGGCACCACAGTTTGCCCCCTAGCTCTCAGAAGTAATTTTTTTTAAATTTCTCTCCTCTAACTGTCATTGAAACCAATGTGAACTAAGACTGCGGTCTCTCCCAGCCCCACCCAATAATCTGTCTACACGATCCAACTTCTGTTATGACCTGTGGAACAGAGATACTTTTATACATACATTGTAATGATCTGTAGTACGGAAAGGGTTAAATACCAGGTTTAGTCAAACAATGATGATTATTTCTAGAATTAATAAATAATAACCTGGTGTTTATAATTAGGAATTCCATGTTTGGCTTTAGGAAAGCTACTAAGATCTGAAGTTGATTTGTTAATGGCGAGAATTAACCAATCCATGGCGTGATACACACTGTAGGTTTGTGCACAAGAACTACACATATCTCTATTTAAATTATATTGTAAATAGAAATACGCATGCTCTTGACTACAGTTTCTGAGTGGTATGTCATATATATATTCATACAACTGATTCTTATCCGGATCTTCTGATAAACAATAATAATACATCATGTAAAATCTTCCAGTAATTGTCTTTTGGATTTAGATTCTTGCAGAATCCAGATGAGACATGTAGTCGAATATGTCATTAACGTCTACAGGAAAAGGATAAATCAGTTGAAAATATAAACTGTAATTAAACACTGGTAATTCAAAAAGAATTAAAAAGTTATTTCCCCAAGAAGGAGAAAGTATTAGTGTCTTATTGTTTAGCCCAAGGATTTGAAAGAAGGAGAAAGTATTAGTGTCTTATTGTTTAGCCCAAGGATTTGATCCAGAACGTATTTAATGTTATAAAAGACTTTCCCACAAAGTATCACAACATCACTGATGGATTTCTTAAGGATATTTTCCCATTTTTCCAGATTCCCCTTTTCCTCATACAGGTTAGAAAGGTCCGCATTTATCTGTATTGTGAACTCCGTACAGATGTTCTCACTGTAGAGATATTTTATAATGCGTTGTTGTTCCTCAAACCCAGTCATATCATTGGTTGTAATAATTCCAACCCAGTTCCAGCCAAAATGTTTCAATAACTTGGCTAAAGCCAAAACAAATACTTCATCACTCACTGCTGTTCGAAAAAGGTATGGAAAGGTGTCTCTATCACTGAGTAAAGGGTCTGTAGCTCCATAACTGATCTGGAAATATGGAGGATATGTACGGTAAATATCAAGGCTGGTGTTGCCATGTGACTGAAAAGATAGGATATCTGGTATGATTGTTTATATATGTCAGGGATGTTTAAATTTTAGTTTAATAAAGGACATAGCATAATATGAATTACCCTGTACAATTACTGGCATAAATATAATGGCCCTTTACAGTAACCGATAACTATGCAGAAACTGGCATAGATGTGAATTGCACTGTGCTGTAAGTGGTATACATATGAACACTGTTCAGTAACGGCAAAGATACGATTGGAATGGCATTAGGTAGAAATTGCCATTGATATGAATGGGACTGTGTAGTAACTCACATAAATATGAATGGCACAGATAAATATTGAAGGTATGTACGTATGTATGTATGTATGTATAATTGTATTTATAAAGCACCACTTGGGTATGCAGCACTATACATTATAAAATACAGAGTATACAAACAAGGGGATAAGTACAAGCCATTATACAGATAGATAAATATTAAATTAAATACAATTTCATACATCGGTTGTACCCTGCAAATGTACTAAACCACTAGAAAATGCTACTGGGAAAGATAGAGTTAGGGGTATATCAGTGTGAAGAGGACATCATTTATGTATAGGGAGTAGGGATGGCCGGTTCGCAGATCTGAACCCGGATCCGCCGCGGATTTATCCCGTTCGCAAACGGCGGATTTTTCCGGATTTTCCGCCTTCCGAACTTCCGACCCGCGGATTTCTCGCATTTTCAAAATTTTTGAAAATACGAGAAAACTCGTAATTTCGAAAATTTACGAAAATACGAGGATTTCTCTTATTTCCATAAAAACGTATTTTCGAAAATACATATTTTCGAAAATTTTCGAAATTACGAGTTTTTCGAAAATATTTTCCTTTTAATGGGTCCGTTCGCGGATTTTCGCATTTTCGAATTTTTTCGAAAATTCGCGGATCCTCAAGCGCACCGGATTTTGCGAAGTTCGGACATCTCTAATAGGGAGAGGTTACTCCATAACTGGAGTAACTGCTGTAGTAACTGGAGACCTATTTGTGGATGTCTTCTAGCGTGGGCAGGTAATGGTTCTATAAACAAAATGGGAGAGAGAGGAAACCCTAGTTTGTGATTTAGCATGTGGGATTTAGTGATGTGGGCGTCTTGTAAACATTAGAAATAGTTTGAAGTGGGGGGAGTCTGACCAGCCATGTGAGCAGATGTGATTTGCAAGAGCTCTTACACCCGGGGGGCTTTTCAACATATATTCATCTTGTTGGTTGTTTGCCACTAAGGACCAATATACTCTCCTCAGTCGTCCTGGTGGTTCCTCGTTAGTATTAACAAGGCAGCAAGGGTGAAATCACAGACTATATGTTGCCCCCAAGCACACTTTCAAGATGGCTGCAGATCAGGAGGCAGAGAATCATTAGATAGACCTGGAGTATCAGTTACATATTATCGAAAATATTATACAATCCTCACAAGCGCGAAATATCCGGGAAATTAAAAAGGAACTCCCCTCCCTGAGCAAAAGAGTATCCTCCTTGGAAACCGCAACTGACCATATGGCGGACTATTGTCAGCAGGCAAAAATGGAGACACAGGAGATAAGGCGTAATATCCAGCAACTCGGGGGAGAGAACCTTGAGAACAAGTTGCGCCGAAACAATGTGAAACAATGTAATTGGTGTATTTGTTCACCAATTTGTTCAACCCCCTTATACTGGCAGATCAAACCCACACCATGCTGCTAGACAGAGCTCACCAAGTCCTTCAAGCTAAAACCTTCTCTGGAGAACATCTACGGGGCACGATCTGCAAATTCCATTATTTTAAAGATAAAGGAAAAAACAATGGCAGCCAGAAACCCAGAACGAGTGGAATATGAGGGGGTCTGAATTCCATTATTCCAAGATCTGTCCACTACCACATTAGCAAGGGAGTTCAGACCCCTGACAGACCTCTTACTAAAATATAAAATTAAATGTAGATGGGGTTTCTCATTCAAACTAACTGTGATAACTGCAGGGCAGTTTTGGAATCCCATATACAAAAGGGACATCTTGGAAATGGAAGTAGTTTAGAGAAGGGCAACTAAATTAATAAAGGGAATGGAGGGGCTTGATTATGCAGGCAGATTAGACAAGTTATAACTATTAAATAAAGGGAATGGAGGGGCTTGACTATGCAGGCAGATTAGACAAGTTATAACTAAATTAATAAGGGGAATGGAGGGGCTTGACTATGCAGGCAGATTAGACAAGTTATAACTAAATTAATAAAGGGAATGGAGGGGCTTGACTATGCAGGCAGATTAGACAAGTTAGGGCTGTTTACATTAGAGAAGCAACATTTGCGTGTGGATATGATCACCATATACAAATATATTAATGGGCCATACAATAAATTCTCTGGTGCATTGCCTTCCTCTGGATCAACTGTTAGGTAGGGTTAAAAAGGAGGGTGAATAGGTTGGACTTGATAGACGCATGTCTTTATTCAACCTTAATTACTATGTTACTATGATAAGAAACGGCATCCCAATCTCAATCTCCTCACTAGAAGACAGAAAGGATGACTGGAGTTCCCTATTCCATCAGAACTCGGATCAGCACCACCTCGTAATAAATGAATTGCCCCACTAAAACCAGCATGGACCACTGTAGAGCCAATGCCTCCTAGAACACCACAATACAACCGCTTCTCCCCCTTGATGTATGTATGTATAATTTTATTTATAAATCGTCACTAATCGCAGCACTGTACATTATAAAATACAGAGTATACAAACAAGGGGGTAAGTGCAAGACATTATACAGATAAAAATTAAATACAATTTCATACATAGGTTAAGAAAGCATATATATAAATTATGTATAAATTGATTTAAGTGCAGCATGCCTTGACACATTAGGAATGAGATCCCTGCCCCGAAGAGCTTACAATCTAAAAGGGAGGACCAACATAGAGATACAAGTGGGGGGATGGGTACAAAGTGCTTAAAAGGGCTAACAATCATTTGTTGTGCTGATGCTCAGAAAGGTAGGATAACAGTCTAGATTTGAAAGTATTAATGGACGTCACCAGGCGAAGCGAGAGAGGGAGAGAGTTCCAAAGTTAGGGAGCAGCAAGAGAGAATGGAGGCAGCAGTGTTCGTTGGGGGTGTGTGGAGAAGATTTCCTTCTGAGGAGCACAGGGCACGGAAACATAAGGGACCAAGAGAGAAGATAAGTAGGGAGGTGCAGTGGAGTAAAGGGATTTAAAGGTTAAAAGAATGGTGTTGAATATGATTCTTTCTTTGATGGGAAGCCACCCTATGGACTGAAGTATCAGGGTTGCAGGTTTTCTTTGGAGTAGAGTGAGATGATGCAAACTGTCGAGTTTTAAATAGACTGGAGAGGAGAGAGATGAGAGGCCAGGAGTCCAAGTAGTAAAATGTTACAGTAGTCAAGACGGGAGATTATAAGGGCATGGATGAGCATTTTAGTAGTGGAACAAGAGATAAAAGGGCGGATTTTGGCAATATTGCGAAGGAGAAAACAACACGTCCTAGTGACATTGTTAATGTGATGATGGAAGGAGAGAGAGGAGTCAAAGATCACTCCAAGGCAGATTCAACTGGGTTAATGACCATATTTTCAATAGAGATGGAGAAGGACTAGGTCCCAGTTTAGGGGAGGAAATGATAAATCCTATTTTAGAAATATTGAGTTTAAGGCAGCGGGGTGCCATCCAGGAAGAGATAGAGAGGAGACATTTAAAGATTTGAGATTGAACGTCAGGGGTTAGCGCGGGGGTGGACAAGTACATTTGGTTATCATTACCATATAACTAATACTTAAGGCCGAAAGAACTGATTATTTCTCCCAGAGAGATAGTGTAGAGGGAGAACAGCAAGGATCCTAAAACCGTGCCCTGAGAGACCTCCACATTAAGTGGAACAAGAGTGGAAGTCTAATTAGCAAAAGAGACAGAGAGAGATATGTTAGAGAAATAAGAAGACAACCAGATTGCAGCTTGATTTCGGATGCCTAGAGAATAAGGCAGCCGATAGGAGAATGAGGACCGGGAACTGTCCTTTGGCTCTGGCACCTTGTAGGTTATATGAGACTTTGCAGAGGGCTGTTTCAGTTGAATGACACGGTCGGAATCCTGACGGCAATGGGTCCAATAAGTTATTATGCAGGTATTTAGTAATGTGTATAGAGACGAGATATTCTAAAAGTTTTGATGCAAATGGTAAAAGGGAGACAGGGCGGTAGTTTGAGAGACAGGTAGGGTCCAGAGAGGGTTTTTTAGCTTATGGAATTACCTTCTCTTGCGCCTTACTGAAATACCCACAGGGTGAGTCTTTTAGCAAATTATAGTATAGTATTTGAGGTTGAATAAAGACATAGGTCCATCCTGTCCAACCTACTCAGCAATACCCTCATTTTCTAACTAACTCTTGTTGCAGAGGAAGACAAAAAAACACCAGAATTATGAAGTGGAAAAAACTCCTTCCTGACTCCAAGTGGCAATGGGAAATTTCCCTGGATCAACTCTACTTTATGTATCAATACCAGTAACTTGTAACATTCCTTGTTTGCAGAAACTCGTCCAGCTTTCTTTTGAAACTATCCAATGAACCTGCCATCACCAGGCTCTCGCCCTGTTACCATTATTAATACTTTCCAACTGAATAAGGATCTTTATGCCTTTTCTAAAGAATAAGGCTAAAGGGCATGTCCACCCCCCAAAACTAAAATTTAACCCCATACTGTGTAGTTTAACATAATCCTTACATTACACCTGTGCTCCAAATGATTCTCCTTCTATGCCTTTTCAAAGTCCAGGAAAGTGAAGAGTAGAAGCTGTCAGTGATTCATCCGGTGCCTGTTTCTGCCTCAACCTCAACAAGGTCTGTGAGATGCGCGGGGGAGCCCCCCCTCCCACCATGCTGGACAGGGTTCTTCCACCCTTGGTTTGGGGCACATTTGATTTCCTTGATAAATTGAATAATGTAAACATAACACAGAAAAATGAGGTTATACTCACAACTTTTGATGTTTCTTCATTATACACTTCTTTACCCCATCAAGATGGAGTACAGGCATGTAAGAGATTGCTGGTTAAAGGCCAAATTCATGCAGAGACACAGATTTTTTCTTGAAGGTTTATATTGCATAACAGTTATTTTTAATTTGATGATGATTTCTATGCACAACTGAGAGGCACTGCCATGGGATCCAATATCGCCCCGTCATATGCCAATGTTTTCATGCTTTAGCAAGAGCAGGACTTCTTCTATGGTCTTGCATCTTTCTCCAGACACTGCATTGTGTGGTAGAGATACATAGACAATGTCTTTCTCCTATGGCGGGGCGACAGTGGATCACTCATGACATTTCATGAAGAAATTAATCATATTCATAAGAATATTAAATACACACTTAACTGGAGTTATGATGAAATTCATTTTTATCGAGGTAAAGAAGGGTGGAAGTGTGCTGTCCATAGTGTTGCATTCAAAACCAACAGATAGGAATCAACTGCTGTAGTATTTCATCCTGCACATATAAAAAAAAGTCTTTACCTTACAGCCAATTGGTAAGGGTCCAAAAGATTGCAAGTCAAGAAACATGTAGAGAGCTACAGATGGATGACATGATGAAGTTTCCAAATAGAATCTTGCAGGTAGCTAAGAATAAATGTAGTGGAGCCAGGGATAGCAACAAAAGAAGTAACTACCCTAGGGTTCAGTTTGTGGTGGATTACTTCTTTAGGAGCCCTGCCATAAATGGGGTCATTGGGAAGCACTGGCACCTTCTTAGGCAGTCTTACCCTAACATCAGATAATTTGTAGTACTACCTCTTATCTCCCATAGAAAGGGTGGTGCTCTGGGGAAATCGCTGGTACATTCAAATTTGAGGAAACAAGAGGGTTGTTTGGGAGTAAGGGGAAGAACGGGGATGTTTTCCTGTTACAACTGCGCACAATGCGGTTGTGTCCAAAAGTGCTCCACGTTTACACCTGCATTTACAGACAACATGTATGAGATTAAGGGTTATTATACATGCAAATCCAAATTTGTTGTTATTTATTGTGGTGCCCATGTGGGTACACATACATAAAAGAAACCACACAGATGGTTAAATCATGAATTTTTGCAACATAGATCTACCAGTAGGAAACTACCAGTGTCAAGTCACTTTTTGGATATGGGACAGAATGAGATGTACCTTCAATTTATGGTGATAAGCTCAGTACCGCCACCATCTAGGGGGGAGACCTTATCCTTCAACTTAAACAACGGGAAGTGTGGTGGACACTCACACTGAATGGGCTAAATAAGGACTATGATTTGTATCTTTTTCTGTAAGCATGACATCCTCTGGTAATTTCCTGTTACACTAATAAATCTAGGGAAAATTATAAATTGGTAATGTTTTCAGGTTTTATCCTGGTTATGGGAGGATGTAGGTATGTGACATTGCCTTTAAGGTTGTATATGTGTAGATGGGGAATATTTTGGTTACATGTGTATAATAATGACCACTTCCTGTGGGGAAGGTTTATAAGTCTGTTCCTTTTATATGACAGTATACCATGTAAAAAGAAGGCTGTGTCCAAAACGTTGGATGTTCACGGCTACATAATAATACAGTTAAGCAAATGAGTGCTGTGCCCACTGGATTGTTCTTACATCTATATATCGTTTAATTTTAAAACATGGCAAATAGGAGATTGTCTGTTAGTGGGACTTCTTGTTGGTTTGGGGATAAACTTTGAATTGCATTCTCCTTCATCATTTTTTAGACTCTCCATTATGTACCTGAAGGTGTGTAGATTTAAAAAATATATAGTTGTGAGTATTTCTAAGATTGAGAGGTGTTTAGTTTTTTACTGTAATTTTACTTTGGTTGGTGGCTCTACCTCTGTGTGCACCCATGCATATTATTTATATTAAAATACTATCAGAGCAATTCAATAATAGTTCTAATCGTTTAAAATGGTGCTAATTTTGCCCCAACCAATCAGATGTTAGCTTTCAAATGTTAAATAATATCTGATTGGTTGGGGCAAAATTAGCACCATTTTTAACGATAAGAACTTTTATTGAATCTCCCTGCGAGATTTTCATGATACTATAAGATTAAGAACACAGGTGACCACAAAAGATTCATTGCCAAGTATCCCATGAAGACAGATGCTGCACTGAAGAGCTGCAATTGAAACAGATACATCATTGTATTGGTTTATTGGCAAATAACCTGTGGAGTTGGATCCAGAAGTCTGATAATGAATCTAGACAACATCTGGGTTTATCTACATCAAGTTACATTAAATGATGTTGTATTGTGTTGGGTAATTAACATTAATCTATCAAATAATGTAAGTACCTGGGTATATCCATACAGGTTTAGTATCTGGGATATTGGTAGTGTTGTCTCTAAGGAAAAATCACCAATAAAACCAGCAATGTTTCTGTTTTCCACACAGGAGTAATTAGGAACCGGCTCCCTGGTACCAGATAATAACTGGAACACGCTCCTCACTGCCTTCTGGGGATCTCCACAGGAATCGTATATGTGGTATCCTACCGTCAGGTTGGGCAACAGATCTGGGTCTTTGTTGGTTTTTTCAGAGAAATATCGAACAATCCAATTATGGGTTATTTGCGGTAACTTGGGGCTGAAAGAAGAAATAATACAGCTCAGAATATAAACTGTATTTATAATGACATTCATTTAAAGAGAACCATAGAGAGAATACCTTGGGCTGGAAATAAATGACTTCTGTATGGTGCATACTTGGGGATATGTCCCCATTTGGCACACGTTCAAAATACACCAACAAAAATACAAAGATGTATCACCCTTGTTATAGAATATAGCACCACTATGATAGTAACACATATACCTCCCCCAATACTTATATATGTTTATATACACTAAAGAACCAAGGAATAATAAGAGTTTATTTGCAGATATTATCACAGTCCTTACCATATGGACGTATATATTTGTTTCAAACCAATGATCATGACCACAAGCATGGTGAGATGAGCGTGGCTTCTTATTGTGGCCATGGCTTCTAGTTGTGAATGTGGCCTCTGATTGTGGCCGTGGCTAAACACTTGTGGGGTAGGGGCACAGGTAGAAATATTATTATTAGCTATACCAACATGTTTCGGAGTATGTGCTCCTTTATCAAGCAATTTTATACATGTGATGACCACTAGAGATGGCCGGTTCACGGACCCGAACCCGGATCCGCCGCAGATTTATCCCGTCCGCGAACGGCGGATTATTCCGGATTTTCCGCCTTCCAAACTTCCGAACCGCAGATTTTTTTTCTCCGAAAATTTACGTAATTACGAGGATCTCCGTATTTTCAAAATACGGAGGTCCTCGTAATTACGAGAATTCTCGTAATTTCGAAGATTTTCGAAAAAAGAGAAATTCTTGTAAATTCACGGAATTTCTGCATTTTGGGGATTATTTTGAAGACGGAGCAAGCCACATGTCCCAAATTATCCAATGGCAGCTAACATGATTATTGCCAGCCCCCTGGGTATAAAAGGCTGCTTCACAGGAGCCATTTTGTCAGTGTGTTGGAGTGTGTTTAGTGGAGACCTGACAGTGTAGGAGTTGGAGAGAGTTTTTTGTGCTTTTTGAGCTTTTTTTGAGCTTTCTGTGTGTGGATTTCAGTGTGGTGGTTTAGCACTTGTTGTTACCCACCCCTGTATTCACACATCTTGAGACCCAACAGTCCTTTTAAGGACTAACCTTGTTGTAACAGAGAGGAGGACCCGTCTCTACACTGAAAATGTGGACCGCCTTACAATCATCAAGATGAATGAGGTGTGGATCACATCTCAGTACAGCACCCCTATTGCTGATGCTGATGCCCGTGACTGAAGGCCTCCTGCCCCTGGCCACCCGTACTGCTCCTTCTGCCTCATTTTCTGGCTAGAGGCTTAGCTGATGCCAGCTTAGCTGGCAAATGGCAAATTTTTCTTATTGGCAGGGCCATATATGGTCCTACCTTGCTCTACTGCATTCAAGTTATGAAATAACAAATGCTCTGCAACAACAGCTACTTTGTGGCTAATTTTTCTAAGATTGGGTCGATCCTACTTGGCCTGAGAGCAGTACTTTGTTCTTCCTTCTCTCTCCACGAGGCACCTTTGTGGTGTCACCTACTCTGACCATCTCATACAGCCGCAACAGCTACTCTGTGGCTAATGTTTTCAGCTCTGGGTCAATCCTGCCTGGCACTAGAGCAGTACTCCATATTACAAAGTGTGGGCCTGCTGTAACTCAATGGGTGCGGTTCCTACAAAGCCTTACCCGTTCACCCGCTTTCCCTTGCACGAAGCATACTCTGAGGGAGAGAAGCCAATGGGGTGAGGGGTATGTCCAGTGGGGCCAAGCCTGCCTGGCCCCACAACAATGGTGGCAAACTGCAGTGGACATTATGTAACCCAGCACCCCCATCGCCTTCTTTCCCTTGTTGTGTGCAAACTACTATATAGGGGAATGTGGCCAATGTGGTGTGTGTAATGGCATTAATGGTAAGGTATATACAATAAATATGTTTTTGTCAGAAGTGAATTCAAATATTTAACTACTTATTACAATACAGTAATATAATAAAAAATGTACTTGCCTTCCATCAGTTGCCGCATGGCTTGAACATAATGAGGCCTCTGCCTCTCCAGATCAGACCACTGTCTCTGGAGGGTAGAGACAGTGGTCTGGTAGCCGAAGCGGCACAGGAGCCGGCGCTGGAGCCCCTCCATAATCCTGCGCTTTCGGCGCCGCACATGATAGGTGCCAGGGGGGAAATCATCGTACCCCCTGGCCAGGAGGTACTGTGTGGCATACATCTGCCTTACAGAACTCGCCATTGTGCAGGCAGAAGGTTCCAGTTCCTCGTATTTTCGAAAATACCGGTTTTTAAAATTCACGCTAGCGGACTGTAATTTTTAGGTATTGTAGGCACTGATACGTGTTCTTAAGGTCATTACCCAGGTCCCTGAGTGATTAAGTGTACGTTACCAAGGCTATTTAGACCACTTTTAATGCGGATTTTGCCGAACTTTCATTTTAATACGTTTTAACGGGTCCGCTCGCGGATTTTCGAATTTACGGATTTTTTCAAAAATCCGCGGATCCTCGCGCGGACCGGATTTTTCGAAGTTCGGACATCTTTAATGACCACAGGCGACGAGGTGGAGTAGACGAGACCCATAAAGAAAAGAGAAAATAGAGTGAGTAACAGCAGCTTTTTTGTGACCGGGGGCACAGGTAGGCAAATAGTTAGAAATAGAGAAAGAGATAGATAGAAAACGAGATTGTAAGCTCTTTGGGGCAAAGACCTCCGCTCCTTTTGTGGCAAGGCTCTAGCACTTATAAAGTTATATTTCTATAATTTATGTACAGTATTGAACTATATATGTATTTTTCCCCCTTGTATAACTTTGTCCCCCAAAATGTCCCCCACACAGATCCTATAATAGAAATTCCCCCCCACACAGGACAAGATAACTATAATAGAATTGTCCCCCACACATATAACTATAATAGAAATGTCCCCACACAGATAACTATAATAGAAATGTCCCCACACAGATAACTATAATAGAAATGTCCCCCACACAGATAACTAAAATAGAAATGTCCCCCACACAGATAACTATAATAGAAATGTCCCCCACACAGATAACTATAATAGAAATGTCCCCCACACAGATAACTATAATGAAATGTCCCCCACACAGATAACTATAATAGAAATGTCCCCCACACAGATAACTATAATATAAATGCCCCCCACACAGATAACTATAATAGAAATGTCCCCCACACAGATAACTATAATAGAAATTTCCCCACACAGAACTAATGAAATGTCCCCCACAGATCTATAATAGAATGTCCCACCAGATAACTATATCGAATGTCCCCCACACATATAACTATAATAGAAATGTCCCCCCACACAGATAACTATAATAGAAATGTCCCCACACAGATAACTTAATAGAAATGTCCCCACCACACCAGATAACTATAATAGAAATGTCCCCCACACAAAACTATAATAGAATGCCCCCACACAGATACATAATAGAAATGTCCCCCACACAAATAACTATAATAAAATGTCCCACACCAGATAACTAAAGAAATGTCCCCCACCAGATACTATAATATATCACAGATACTAATAGAAATGTCCCCACACAGATAACTATAATAAAATGTCCCACCCATATATACTATAATAGAATGTCCCCAACGATACTATAATAGAAAGTCCCCCCACAGATAACTATAATAAAATGTCCCCCCCAGATAACATAATAGAAATGTCCCCCACACATACTATACACAGTAACTATAATAGACATGTCCCACCCAGATAACTATAATAGAAATGTCCCCCCAAACAACAGATAACTATAATAGAAAGTCCCCCCACACAGATAACTATAATTATACACAGATAACTATAATAGAAATGTCCCCACCCAGATAACTATAATAGAAATGTCCCCCCACACAGATAACTATAATAGAAATGTCCCCCCACACAGATAACTATAATAAAATGTCCCCCACACAGATAACTATAATAGAAATGTCCCCCCACACAGATACTATATAGAAATGTTCCCCACACAGATAACTATAATGAAATGTCCCCACACAGATAACTATAATAGAAATGTCCCCCACACAGATAACAGATAATAGAAATGTCCCCCACCAGATAACTATAATAGAAATGTCCCCCACACGATAACTATAATAGAATGTCCCCCAAACAGATAACTATAATAGAAATGTCCCCCCACACCGATGAACTATAATAGAATCCCCCCACAGTAACTATAATAAAAGTCCCCCACACAATAACTATAATAGAAATGCCCCCCCACGATAACTAATAGAATGTCCCACACAGATAACTATAATAGAAATGTCCCCCACACAGATAACTATAATAGAAATGTCCCCACACAGATAACTATATAGAAATGGTCCCCCCACACAGATAACTATAATAGAAATGTCCCCCACACAGATAACTATAATAGAAATGTCCCCCAAACAGATAACTATAATGAAAAAATGTCCCCACACGAATAACTATAATAAAATGTCCCCCACAATAACTATAATAGAAATGTCCCCACACAGATAACTATAATAGAAATGCCCCCACACAGATAACTATAATATAAATGTCCCCACACAGATAACTATAATATAAATGTCCTCACACAGATAACTATAATAGAAATGTCCCACACAGATAACTATAATAGAAATGTCCCCACACAGATAACTATAATAGAAATGTCCCCCACACAGATAACTATAATAGAAATGTCCCCACACAGATAACTATATAGAAATGTCACCCACACAGATAACTATAATATAAATGTCCCCACACGAAACTATAATTAACACAGATAACTATAATAGAAATGTCCCCACACACGATAACTATAATAGAAATGTCCCCCCACACAGATAACTATAATAGAAATGTCCCCCACACAGATAACTATAATATAAATGTCCCCTACACAGATAACTATAATAGAAATGTCCCCCACACTAGAACTTATATAAATGTCCCCACACACATACTATAATAGAAATGTCCCACACAGATAACTATAATAAAATGCCCCACACAGATAACTATAATAAAATGTCCCACACAGATACTATAATAGAAATGTCCCCACACAGATAACTATAATAGAATGTCCCCCCACACAGATAAACTATAATAGAAATGTCCCCCACACAGAAACTATAATAGAAATGTCCCCCACACAGATAACTATAATATAAATGTCCCCCACACAGATAACTATAATAGAAATGTCCCCCACAACAGATAACTATAATAGAAATGTCCCCACACAGATAACTATAATAGAAATGTCCCCCACACAGATAGCTATAATAGAAATGTCCCCCACACCGATAACTATAATAAATGTCCCCACACAGATAACTATAATAGAAGTCACCCCACAGATAAACTATAATATAAATGTCCCCACACAGATAACTATAATATAAATGTTCCCCACACAGATAACTATAATAGAAATGTCCCCCACACAGATAACTATAATAGAAATGTCCCACACAGATAACTATAATAGAATGTCCCCCCACACAGATAACTATAATATAAATGTCCCCACACAGATAACTATAATAGAAATGTCACCCACACAGATAACTATAATATAAATGTCCCCACACAGATAACTATAATAGAAATGTCACCCACACAGATAACTATAATGAAATGTCCCCACACAGATAACTATAATAGAAATGTCCCCACACAGATAACTATAATGAAATGTCCCCCACACAGTAACTATAATAGAAATGTCCCCACACAGATAACTATAATAGAAATGTCCCCCACACAGATAACTATAATAGAAATGTCCCCCACACAGATAACTATAATAGAAATGTCCCACACAGATAACTATAATAGAAATGTCCCCACACAGATAACTATAATAGAAATGCCCCCCACCAGATAACTATATAGAAATGTCCCCCACACAGATAACTACTATAGAAATGTCCCCCACACAGATAACTATAATAGAAATGTCCCCACACAGATAACTAAAATAGAAATGTCCCCCACACAGATAACTATAATATAAATGTCCCCACACAGATAAACTATAATAGAAATGTCCCCCACACAGATAACTATAATAGAAATGTCCCCCACAGATAAATATAATAGAAATGTCCCCCACACAGATAACTATAATAGAAATGTCCCCCACACAATATAACAAACGATAATAGAATGTCCCACACAGATAACTATAATATAAATGTCCCCACAGATCTAACTAGAATGTCACCCACACAGATAACTAAATAGAATGTCCCCCAACACAGATAACTATAATAGAAATGTCCCCCACACAGATAACTATAATAGAAATGTCCCCCACACAGATAACTATAATAGAAATGTCCCACACAGATAACTATAATTATACACAGATAACTATAATAGAAATGTCCCCACAACAGATAACTATAATAGAAATGTCCCCCACACAGATAACTATAATAGAAATGTCCCCACACACATAACTATAATAGAAATGTCCCCCCCACGATAACTATAAGATGTATACACAGATAACTATAATAGAAATGTCCCCACACAGATAACTATATATAAATGGCCCCACATAACTATAATTAACACAGATAACTATAATAGAAATGTCCCCACACAGATAACTATAATAGAAATGTCCCCCACACCGTACTAAATTATACCATAAATAACTATAATAGAAATGTCCCACAAATAACATAATAAATGTCCCCACACAGATAACTATAATAGAAATGTCCCACACACAGATAACTATAAT
Source organism: Hymenochirus boettgeri (assembly GCA_019447015.1). Classification (NCBI taxonomy): domain Eukaryota; kingdom Metazoa; phylum Chordata; class Amphibia; order Anura; family Pipidae; genus Hymenochirus; species Hymenochirus boettgeri. The sequence goes on from CM033469.1 coordinate 413,056,907, forward strand.
AGAAATGTCCCCACACTATAACTATATAAAATGGCCCCACACAGATAACTATATAAATGTCCCCCACACAGATAAACTATAATATAAATGTCCCCACAGCAGATCACTATAATAGAAATGCCCCCACCAGATAACTATAATAGAAATTGTCCCCCACACAGATAACTATAATAGTAAATGTCCCCACACAGATAACTTAATAGAATGTCCCCCACACAGAATAACTATAATAGAAATGTCCCCCCCACAGATAACTATAAAGAAATGTCCCCACAGATAACTAAATAGAAATTCCCCCACAAATAACTATAATAGAAATGTCCCCACACAGATAACTATAATAGAAATGTCCCCCACACAGATAACTATAATAGAAATGTCCCCACACAGATAACTATAATAGAAAGTCCCCACACAGATAACTATAATAGAAATGTCCCCCACACAGATAACTATAATAGAATGGCCCCCACCAGATAACTATAATATAAATGCCCCACACAGTATACTATAATAGAATGTCCCCCACACAGATAACTATAATAGAATGTCCCCACACAGAATAACTATAATAGAAATGTGCCCCCCACAACAGATAACTATAATAGAAATGCCCCCACACAGATATAACTAAATAGAAATTGCCCCACACAGATAACTATAATAAAATGTACCCACACAGAAACTATAATGAATGCCCCACCACAGAAACATAATAGAAATGTCCCCCACACAGATAACTATAATAGAATGCCCCCACAGAAACTATAATAATGCCCCCACACAGATAACTATAATATAATGCCCCCACACAGATAACTATATAAAATGTCCCACACAGATAACTATAATATAAATGTCCCCACACGATAACTATAATAAAATGTCCCCCACACGATACACTATAATAAATGTCCCCCACACAGTAACTATAATATAATGTCCCCCAACACAGCCCACACAGATAACTATAATATAAATGTCCCACACAGATACTATAAAATGTCCCCCACAGATAACTATAATAGAAATGTCCCCCACACAGATAACTATAATATAAATGCCCCCCACACAGAGAATGATAATTTCCCCTACACATAAAATGGTAAAATAAGTGCCGAGATGGTTAAGTTTACTTACCTACCTGTAATATCAATTTGATAGCAAATACAAGGCAAAAAAAAACCCACAATCCTTCGCTAAACCAGTTTGTATTGGTTTTATGTGAATTTTTGGAGCCAATTTTTTCCCCTGCGTTTTTGTTGGGTGAAATGTGAAGTGAGACTCAGTTTCCTTTGAAATCATAGGACGTTACATCTTGCATTTCTTATTTCTTCCTGGGGACGTTTTTTTGCAGCTTGGAAAAAGGGCAGTTTCCTACTTTTATTGTAAAAAAAAAAAAGTGTGTGTATTACAAAGTTGGAATACGGGGATCACATGTCTGTTTTGAAGTTGAAATCTATCGGAAAAATCGCATTCCGGCGAAAGTTTTTCCCCAAGAAGTGTTTTTTTTTTCACCATCAGCAAAGATCAATATCATTAGGTGATCAGAAATGGTCGTGTCAGACCAATAGGCAGCTCCCACCTTAGCCCTATGTCAGGCATCTCAAAGGGTTACAAAATCTCTCTGCTTGCCACTTTGTTAAAGACTCTGAGCTCTTTCCCTATCTCCCATTTGTGTGTTGGTTCACTCAGCTTTGATTTTGTTCACTTCTTTCAAAAGGTGTGACATCAACTGTACTGCACAGACCTCTACGACAGGTTAGGCACAATAACAGCAGGAGTTTCTGCTGGTTTAGGAACTGACTAAACCAATGTCAGTCAAATGGCCATTCATATTTTCCTATTATTCAGGGTAAACATTCTGTATATTTTACAAAACTCTCAGTTTATTCTGCAATCCAAGCTTGCATTCTCTAGATACCGTCCAGAAGGTGATTCCATAGGGAAAGCTATTTTCTTTTCCATTCATACATCTCTCCAAATTGTCATGTGTGGTATCCTTTTATTGTTTTAAAATTAGTCCAATGACAACCATGTTGTTACAATTTAGGTACTCACAGTATAGACTAGAGGAAAATAGTCAATTACAAGTTCCCTATAAAAAACAGAAAACCAACCCCTCTCAATAGGGGACAAACTCACCCCTCTAGGTACCAACGCTTCCCATTTTGAGGAGAAAGGATAATTTGGATAAGAAGACTCATCCAACCTATTCGCCATAACACTTAGGAACATCTAGCCAATCGGACTACCATACTATTGACCTTTCCATCAGGAGCTATCATTTTCAGACTCGTCATTGTTTGGTTTTCCCATATTGGATTAACCAATGGCCTTGTTGAAGGTTCTCAAGCCATCCAGGTCATGGTATATCTGTAAATATTCAGTCCCATCCAGGTCTGGTATACCTCTGTATATTTCTTCATCCAGGTCATGGCTATACATAATATTCATTCATCCAGTCACGGTATTCTGTATATTCATCATCCATCGGTCCTGGTATATCTGTAAATATTCATCCATCGGTTCATGGTATATCTGTAATATCATCCATCCGGTCATGTATATCTGTATAATCATCCATCCGGTCATGGTATATCTGTACCTATTCATTTCATCCCGGTCATGGTATATCTTGAAATATTCATTCATCCAGGTCATGGGTTATCTGTAATATTCCAATGTTCTCCTCATCCAGGTCAATGGTAATTCTGTAATATTCATCCATCAGGTCATGTCTATCAGTTACTATCCATCCATCCAGGTCCGTATATCTGTAATTATCATCCATACCAGGTCATGGTATCTCTGTACATTTCATTCCATCCAGGTCATGGTATACATCTGTAATATGTCCATTCATCCAGGTCCGGCCTAATCATAATATCCATCCATCCAGGTCACGGTTATCTGTATATTCATCCATCCAGGGTCATGTCTATCTGTAATATCATTCATCCAGGTCCGGTATATCTGTCAATATTCATCCTCCAGGTCATGGTATCTGTAAGTATTCATTTCTTTATCCAGTCATGGTATAATCTGTAATATTCATTTCATCCAGGGTCATGTGTAACTCTGTTATATATCATTCCCATCATTCACCGGTCAGGTATATCTGTAATATTCATTCATCCAGGTCAATGGTATATCTGTCAATATTCATCCATCCGGTCATGGTAATATCTGTAAGTCATTCTCTCCAGGTCCATGGTATGTGTGGTATCCCTTAATAGCTAGGGTTTTTTTTTTCCATTCACCAGGTCATGTCTATCAGTTAATACATCATCCAGGTCCAAAGGTATATCTGTAATAATTCATCCATCCAGGCCCGGCCTGGTATAATCTTTATATTCAATTCATCCATCCAGGTCATGTTAATCTGTAATATTCATTCATCTCCAGGTCACGTCTATCAGTAATATCCATCCCAGGTCAAGGTATATCTGGTATAAATTCATCCATCCAGGTCATGGTATATCTGTAAATATTCATTCCATCCGAGGGTTCACGGTCATATCTGTAATTTCATACAATCCAGGTCATGGTATATCTGTAATTTCATTCATCCAGGTCATGGTATCTCTGTATATTCATTCATCCAGGTCATGGTAAAATCTTGTTATATTCATTCATATCCAGTCACGTAATATCTGTATATTCATTCTCCCGGTCATGGTATATCTGTAATTAATTCATTCATCCAGGTCATGGTTCATCTGTAATATCATTCATCCGGTCATGGTAATCGGTAATATTCATTCATCCAGGTCACGGTATATCTGTAATATTCATTCATCCACCTGAAATGTGAAGTGAGACTCAGTTTCCTTTGAAATCAATGGACGTCTAATCTGCATTTACTTATTTCCTGGGGACTTTTTTGCAGCTTGGAAAAAGGGCAGTTTCCATACTTTTATTGTAAAAAAAAAAAAAAGTGTGTGTATTACAAAGTTGGAATACGGGGATCAATGTCTGTTTTTGAAGTTGAAATCTAATCGGAAAAATCGCATTCCGGAAAGTGTTTTCCAGGAAGTGTTTTTTTTTCACCATCGGCAAAGATCAATACTTAGGTGATCAGAAATGGTAGTGTCAACCAATATGGCAGCTCCCACTTAGCCCATTGTCAGGCAGTCAAAGGGTTAACAAAATCTCTGCTTGACCATTTGTAAAGACTCTGAGCTCCTTTCCCTATCTCCATTTGTTGTTGGTTCAACTCAGCTTGATATTTGTTCACTGTCTAGTTCAAAGGTGTGACATCACTGTACAATGCAAAGACCTCTACAGACAGGTAGGCACAATAACAGCAGGAGTTCTGCTGGTTTAGAACTGAGCTAAAACCAAATGTCAGTTCAAAGGCCATTCATATTTCTTATTAATTCAGGGTAAACAATTATGTCATATTTTCACAAAAACTCTCAGTTTATTCTGAAATCCAAGCTGCATCTCTAGATACCTTCCAGAAGGTGATATCCAGAGGGAAAGATATTTTACTTTTCATTCATACAATCTCCAATATCTGTCATGTTTGGTATCCTTTTATTGTTTAAAATTAGTCAATGACAACCATGTTGTTACATGTATGGTACTCACAGTATAGACTAGAGGGAAAATAGCAATTAAAAGTTCCCTATAAAAACAGGAAACACCTCTCAGATAGGGGACAAACTCACCCCTCTAGAGACCAAACCATTCCCATTTTGAGGAGAAAGGATAAATTGGGATAATGAACTCATCCCAACAGTTCGCCATAACATCTTAAGGAACATCTAGCCAATCAGACAGACCATATATTGACTTCCATCAGGGACTATCATTTTAGACTCTGTCATTGGTTCCCATATTGGATTAACAATGCTTGTGAAGGTTCTCAGCCATCCAGGTCATGGTATATCTGTAATATTCAGCCATCCAGGTCATGGTATATCTGTAATATTCATTCATCCAGGTCATGGTCTATCAGTAATATTCATCCATCCAGGTCACGGTATATCTGTAATATTCATCCATCCAGGTCATGGTATATCTGTAATATTCATTCATCCAGAGTACACAGTATATCTGTAATATCATTCATCCAGGTCATAGGTATATCTGTAATATTCATCCATCCAGGTTACATTAGGTAGATCTGTAATATTCATTCATCCAGGTCATGAGTATCATCTGTATATTCATTCATCCAGGTCCAGGAATCTGTAATATTCATTCATCCAGGTCATCGGTATATCTGTAAATTCATCCATCAGGTCAATAATCTGTATATCATCATCCAGGTCATGGTAACTGTATTTCATTCATCCAGGTCACGGTATATCTGTAATATTCATATCCAGGCCGTAGGTATAATCTGTAAATTTCATTACTCCAGGTCACGGTATATCTGTAAATTCATCAGTCCAGGTCACGGTATATCTGTTAATATTCATTCATCCAGGTAATGTTTATATCTGGAATATTCATTCATTCCAGGTCAGGTATATCTGTAATATTCATTCATCCAGGGTTCATGGTATATCTGTTAATATCATTCAACAGGTCATGGTATATGTAATATATTCATCCAGGTCATGGTATATCTGTAATATTCATCATCCAGGTCACGGTATATCTGTAAATTCATACATCCAGGTCACGGTGTATATCAATAGTAATATTCATCATCCAGGTCACGGTATACTGTAATATTCATCATCCAGGTCATGGATTATATCATGTATAGTATTCATTCATCCCAGGTCATGAGGTATATCTGTAATATTCATCCATCCAGGTCAGTGGTATATCTGCAATATTATTCATCCAGGTCATGGATATCTGTAATATTCATTATCCAGGTCTGGATATATCTGTATATGTTCATCCATCCAGGTCATGGTTATATCTGTAAATTCATCCATCCAGGTCATGGTATATCTGTAATATTCATCATCCAGGTCACGGTATATCTGTAATATCATCCATCAGGTCATGGTATATATGTAATATTCATTCATCAGGTCCATATTAATCGGTAATATTCATCCATCCAGGTCATGGTATATCTGTAATATTCATTCATCCAGGTCATGTATATCGTGTAATTTCATGCCATCCAGGGTCATGGGTCATGGTATATCTGTTGTATATTCATCCATCCAGGTACTGGTATATCTGTAATATTCATCTCACCAGGTCTGGTATATCTGTAATATTCATCCATCCAGGTCATGGTCTAATCTGTATATTCATTCATCCAGGTACATGGAGATTATATTGTCAGTTATATCATCCATCTTCCTAGGTCATGGTATCTGCTAATATTCATTCATCCAGGTCGGCTAATTCGTGTAATATTCATCATCCAGGTCACGGTATATCTGTAATTTCATTCATCCAGGTCCTGTATATCTGTAATATTACCATCCAGGTCTGGTATATCTGTAATATCATCATCCAAGGTCGACGGTATATCTGTAATATTTCATTCATCCATGTGTCACGGTGATATCTGTAATATTCATCATCCAGGTCATGAGTATACTGATAATATTCATTATCATCCAGGGTCATGGTATATCTGTAATTATTCATCCATCCAGGTTCACGGATATATCTGTGAATCTATTCATTCATCCAGGTCATGGTATATCTGTAATATTCATCCATCCAGGTACAGGTATATCCGTCATATTCATTCATCCAGGTCACGCGTATATCTGTAATAGTCATCTAATCCAGGTCACGGTATATTGTAATATCAATCTTCATCCAGGCATCAGGTAATCTGTTAATTCATCTCATCCAGGTCACGTGTAATCTGTGAATATTCATTCATCCAGGTCACTGGTATATATTTAATATTCATTCATCCAGGTCACGAGTATATCTGTAATTATTCATCATCCAGTCTCGATGGTATATCTGAATATTCATCATCCAGGCTCACGTGAATCTGTAATATCAATCATCCAAGGTCATGCGTATCTGTAATATTCATCCATCCAAGGTCATGGTATATCTGTAATATTCATTCATCCAGGTCATGCGGTATATCTGTAATATTCATTCTCTACCAGGTCATGGTATATTGTGTATATTTTCATCATCCAGGTCAGGTATATCTGTAGTATTCATCCATCCCAGAAGTCACGATAGTATCTATAATATCATTCATCCAGTCACGTATATCTGCACCTAATAGTATCTATCAGGTAGGTATATCTGATAATATTAATCCATACCAAGTCACGTACTACTACTGTAATAGTCATTCATCCAGGTCATGGTATATCTGTAATATTCATTCATCCAGGTCATGGTAAATCTGTAATAGTCATTCATCCAGGTCATGGTAAATCTGTAATATTCATTCATCCAGGTCACGGTATATCTGTAATATTCATTCATCCAGGTCATGGTATATCTGTAATAGTCATTCATCCAGGTCATGGTATATCTGTAATATTCATCATCCAGGTCACGTATATCTGGGGTTTTAAAAAAAAAAAAAAAATTTATTCATCCATCCAGGTCATGGTATACTGAATATTCATTCATCGCGAGGTCATGGTATATCTGTAATATTCATCATCCAGGTCATGGTATATCTTTAATATTTCATTCATCAGGGCACGTATATCTGTAATATTCATCCATTCCAGTTCCTGGTAATATCTTGTAATATTCATCACTCATGTCATGGTATAACTTGTAATAATTCATCCATCCGGTCATGGTATATCTGTAATATTCCACCTCCAGGCACGGTTATATCTGTAATTTCATTCATCCGGTCATGGTAATAATCGTTAATATTCATATCATCCAGGGCATGGTTATCTGGAATATTCATTCATCCAGCCATGGTCTATCTGTAAATTCATCCATCCAGGTATGGTATATCTGTACTATTCATCTCCAGGTCATGGTATATCTGTAATATTCATCATCCAGGTCATGGTATATCGGTAATATTCATTCATACAGGTCACGGTATCTCTGTAAATTCATTTCATCTCAGGTCATGGTAATATCGGTAATATTCATTTCATCCAGGTCATGGTATCTCTGTATATTCATCATACAGTCATGGTATATCGTAAATATTCATTCATCCAGGCCATGGTATATCTGTAATATTCATCCTCCAGGTCACGGTATATCTGTAATATTCCATTCATCCAGTCACGGTCTATCGTAATATTCATTCACCAGGTCACGTCATATCTGTATATTCAATCCATCCATGTCACGGTATAGCTGTAAGATTCATCCATCCATGTCACGGTATTCTGTAATATTCTCCATCTCAGGTCCCGGTATATCTGTATATTCATCCATCCAGGTCATGATATCTGTAATATTCATCCATCCAGGTCATGGTATATCTGTAATATTCATTCATCCAGGTCATGGTATATCTGTAATATTCATTCATCCAGGTCATGGTATATCTGTAATATTCATCCATCCAGGTCATGGTATATCTGTTGTATTCATCCATCCAGGTCATGGTATATCTGTTGTATTCAATTAGATCAGAATGAATTCTGAATTGAGAGATCCGGTCGGATGACTAGCGGAACGTCTTCAAGAACTAAACTTCAAGTCTGGTTGATCTAATTGAATACCACAGATATATTGGATAAACAAGTTTCCTGGACTGTGCTCATGGACTTTTCTGATGCCATTTATTCTTAAGTATTCTTTCTTTTATCCCATTTACTCTCCACTGTGTGTTACCTTTTATGTTCAGTAATTTAACTAGCATTTTTCTGTATTTTTTTATGCACTCTTTTGTTACCTTTTAATAAATGATATAAAATCATTTAAAGGCTTATTATCCTATTCTGATTATATCCCAAAACGAACACGTGTCTTTGAAGTTACGCTACTGTAGATGAAGTACTATATATATATATATATATATATATATATATATATATATATATATATAACAATGTAATAAGAGTCGCACACCAAACGATATTGTGATAAGGCTTTATATCATCAAAATGCAACGTCTGCCCACACACCAGCGACGTTTCGAGAGACACAGCTCTCTTTCTCAAGATATGGGCATACATATATATCCTGATGACGGCCAAGACGGTGGCCGAAATGCGTTGATGTAGCATGTTTGTGAATAAACACTTACCTGTTTGCACCATGTCCCAGGAGTGCTTCCACCTCTTCTTTGATGTTTCTATATATATATATATATAAAACTGTGTATAGAGTAATATGTGTGCATAACTTTTTCTTACAGGATTGTTTTAATTTAGGGGGTGTGGATAACTCCATAGATATATTTAGCAGGGCATTCCACTGTCTCGGAATGTGGTGGCAGCCTATCGTAAAGGTATTGAGAAATATTAAGTGTGTGCTTTATAGTTTTGTTCCCTACCCCTCCTTGTCCATTCTGTTTTATCGACTTGTCGGTTACCCATAGGGGTCCCACAGAGCTGCAAAGTTACCATTAAAGGAAAAGTAATTCTTTGTCAAAACTTTCTCAAGTGCTTCTAACACAAATTGGGTTAAATATGGAGTGGTCTCACCCTCCAAGAGTTTACGAACTGCCCTCAAACCATCCATGTGGGGGATGGGATGGTATATAATCTGGCACAACCATTGAGACCAACAGAGCATTGTCCCAATTCTCCATTTGTAGGTTCTTAACTTCTGAAGAAAATCAGAATTGGACTGCTTTAGGGTTCTGTTCTAGGGCCATTTCTGTTTAATCTGTTTATAGATGATTTAGAATTGGGTATTTTGTGTTGAAGACACAAAAATATGCAGAATGTCAGGGCGGTAGGTTTGTAGAATTTCATAGACAAAGTGAGCCATCCCATTATACATTGATCACAATAATGTTAATAAAAGTAGATTTAACTCACTTATTACAAATCTTTATCATCTTGTTACCATCTTTATATTCTGTATCCATATGTCCTGTAATCACACCTGCGATTATAATGTCACCTTCCTCTAAATAATCATATTCTGCAAGCATTTTATTGACCTTCAGGTGACAAGCAGGGACACAGATACTATAATGAAATGGCCCCACACAGATATCTATAATAGCAATGTCCCCCCACAGCAGATAACTATCATAGAAATTTCCCACACGATAACTATAAATAGAAATGTCCCCCCCCACACAGATACTATAATATACACATATAACTCTAATAGAATTGTCCCGCTGACACAGATAACATAATAGAAATGTCCCCCCCGGCAGATAACTATAAGAGAAATTCGTCCCCCCCGACCATCCTAAATGACATGTCCACCCCCACACAATAACTCTAATAGAAATGTCCCCACACAGATAACTATTAAGTAGAAATTCCCCCACACAATAACTATAATTATACACAAGCTAACTAGTAATAACAGCCCCACCCAGGATAACTATATAGAAATGTCCCCAGCACATAAACTATAATATAAATTGTCCCCCAAACAGATAACTAGAATTATACACAGATAACTATATAGAAATGTCCCCACCCGATAAACATATAAAATGTCGCCCCCCAACAGATAACTATATAGATGTCCCGCCCACGATACTATGAATAGAATTCCCCGACCATATACTATAATAAAATGTCCCCCCCCACAGAGAACTAACTACAATAAGTAAAATGGTTCCCACACATAACTAGAATAGAAATGTCCCCCACACCGATAACTATAATAGAATTCCCCCACATAAACTATAATAGAAATGTCCCCCACAGGCAGAGAACTATAATAGAAATGTCCCCCCCCCCACACAGATAACTATAAATAATGTCCCCCCAAACAGATAACTATAATAGGAAATGTCCGCTCCACACAGATAACTAATAGAAATGTCCCCACCAACAGATACTATAAGGAAATGTCCCCACACAGATAAACTATAATAGAAATGCCCCCCACACAGATCCTATAATAGAAATGTTCCCGGCAAACAGATAACTAATAATAGAAAGTCCCCCACACAGATAACGTCTATAATAAATGTTCACACAGCAGATACTATATAGAATGTCCCCCACACAGATACTATAATAGAAATGTCCCCCCACACAGATACTATAATAGAATAGAATGTCCCCCAACCATATACCGATAATAGAAATGTCCCCACACAATAACTATAATAGAAATGTCCCCCACAACAGAATAACTATAATAAATGTCCGCCAACACCGATAACTATACTGAGAAATGCCACCCCACACAGATAACTACATAGAAAGGTCCCCCCACCCAGATACGTATAGCTATAATGGTCCCCACACAGATAACTATAATATAAGATTCACCCACACACAATACCTATACATAGAAATTTCCCCCACACCGATAACTAATAAATAGAAATTCCCCCACACAGATAACTAATAGAAATGGCCCCACACAGCTAACTATATAGGAAATGTCCCCCACACAGATAACTATAATAGAAATGTCCCCCACTCGATAACTATAATATAATACACAATAAACTATAATAAAATGTCCCCACCAAGGAAGGGGTCCCAACCCAGATACCTAACTAAGAAGAATGTCCCCCACACAGATCACTATAAATAAGCCATGTGCCCCCACACAGATAACTACTAATATCAATGTCCCCTACACAGAGTGAAATATAATAGAAAATGTCCCCACACGAAACATAATAGAAATGTCCCCACCACACATAACTATAATATAAATGTCCCACACATCTAACTATAATAAGAAATGTCCCCCCACAGATTAACCTATAATATAAATGTCCGCACAAGATAACTATAATAACGTCCCCACACATGATAAACTATAAGAGAAATTCCCCACACACGATAACTATAATAAAATTTCCCCCACACAGATACTATAAGATGAAAAGTCGCCCCACAAAAACAGATACTATAAGAGAAATGTCCCCCCAACAGATAACTATAATCGATGTCCCCCACACAATAACTATAATAGAAATTCCCCCCGGCCATATCACATATAATAGAAATGTTCCCCCACGACAGATAACGAGAATAGAAATGGTCCCCCACACAGATTACTATAATATAAATGTCCCCACCAGATAACTATAATAAAATGTCACCCACACAGAACCTATAAATCTAATATGTCCCCACACAGAATACTATAATCGAAATTTCACCCACACAGATAACTATAATATGAAATTCCCCCACACAGAGAACTAGAATCGACATGTTCCCCACCAGAGATCACTATAATGAGAGAACTGGTCCCCACAAGGCAGCAGATAACTAAATGCTAAATGTCCCCCCACAGATAACTATCGGATAGAAAGTCCCACCACACCAGATAACTATAATTATAATGGTCCCCACACAGATAACTAGAATAAAATGTCACCGGACACACAGATAAACTATATAGCAATGGCCCCACACAGATAACTATAATAGAAATGTTTTTCCCCCCACAAAGAGGGAATACTATACTAGAATGTCCCCACAACAGATAACTATAATAGAGGTCCCCACACCAATAACTAATAGACATTTCCCCCACACGATAACATATAATAGAAATGTCCCCCCGCCATTAACTATAATCAGAAATGTCGCCCACAAAAACAGGATCACTTACTTACCATGGTTCCCCACACAGATAACTATAATGAATGCCCCCAACAACAGATCACTATAATAGAAATGTCCCCCACGATAACTCTAATATACATGTCCCCACAACAGATAACTATGAATAGCAGATGATTCCCCCAACAGCAGAACTAAAAGAAATGTCCCCCACACAGATCACTATAATAGGAAATGTTCCCCAACAAATAACTATAAGAGAAAGTCCCCACACCACAATAACATAAGTAACTGTCCCCCCACACATAAAATAATAGAAATGTCCCCACACAGATAACATAATAGAAATATCCCCCACACAATAACTATATAGAAATTTCCTTTCCCCACACAGATAACTATAATATAAACATTGTTCCCCCCACAGATACTTATAAATAGAAATGCACCCACACGATAACGTAGGGATAAAATGTCCCCCACACAGAAGAACTATAATAGAATGTCCCCCACACAGATAACTATAATAGAATGTCCCCCACACAATAACTATACTAGAAATGCCCCCCCACACAGAATAACTATAATTAGACCCAGATAACTAATAATAGAAATGTCCCCCCCACAAGTAACTATAATAGGCAATGTCCCCACCAGATACATATAGAGAATGTCCCCCACACAATACTATAATAGAAATCCCCCCCACACAGATACTATAAAAATTATACACGATAACTATATTGAAAATGTTCCCACCACAGACAGAAGACTATAATAAGAAATGCCCCCCCACAGATAACTATATTATACACAGAATAACTATAATATAATGTCCCCGGCGCACAGCGTAACTATCTAGAAAGTGGTTCCCCGGACAACAGATACCTATAATTCATACACCGATAACTATAATAGAAAATGTCCCCCTACCAAGATACGATGGAATAAATGTCTCCCACACAGATACCTATGAATAGAAATGGTCCCCCACACAGTAACTATATAAAATGGTCCCCCACACAGATATAACTATAATAAATGCCCACAAGGACAATAACTATAAAAATGTCCCCCCACACAATAACTATAATATGAAATGGTCCCACACATAACTATAATAGAAATGCCCCCACACAGATACTATAATAGAAATAGTCCCCCACACAGATAACTATAATATAAATGTCCCCCCCACATATACTATAATAGCATGGTCCCGCCACACAGATAAAACTATAATGAGAAACATGTATGTCGAACCCAACAGCAATAACTATAATAGAAAATGTCTCCCACCAGCATAACTATAAGAAAATTTCCCCTTCACAAAATACCTATAATAGAAATGCCAAAATACCCCCCAACACAGATAACTATAAATAATAAATGTCCCCCACACAGATAACTTATTAGAAATGTCGCCCCACACAGCTAACTATAATAGAAAATGTCCCCTACACCGATAACTATAATAGAAAGGTCCCCCACACAGATAACTATAATAGAAATGGCCCCCACACAATAACTCATAATATAAATGCCCCCCCACAGATAACTATAATAGAGCATGTCCCCCACAACAGATACTATAATAGAAATGTCCCCCCGGAACGCTAACTATAATAGACTGGCCCCCACACAGATAACTATAATAGAAATGTCCGCCCCCACGACAGATAACTATATAAATGTCCCCCCACACAGATAACTAGAGTATATACGTGTCCCCCACACAGATACCTATAATAGAAAAGCCCCCCACAGATAAACTATAATAGAAATGTCCCCCACAGGAGTCAGAATAAACTATAATATAAATCCCCCCACACAGAGATAACTAAATAATAGAAATGCCCCCACAACAGCAGATAGACTATAATATAAATGTCCCCCACACAGATAACTATAATGAAATGTCCCCGCACACAGATAACTATAATTAAATGTCCCCACCCAATAACTATATAAGAAATGTTTCCCCCAACACAGATAACTATAATATAATGTCCCCCAACACAGATAAGCGTATAATATAAATGTCCCCAACAGATAACCGATAATAAAATGGCCGCCAACACAGATAACCTATAAGAAGAACTGTCCCCCGAACCCCCCCACACGCGGCCGGGACAGATACTAGTAACATGAAATGTCCCCCACACAGATACTATAAATAGAAATTTTCCCCCACAAAAGATAACTTATCATTAAATGGGCCCCCCACACAGAGAATGATATTTCCCCTACAACATAAAATGGTAAAATAAGTGCCTGAGATTGTATAAGTTTACGTACGGCTACATGTAAAATATCAATTTGTATAGCAAATACAAGCAAAAAAAAAACCGCACAGATCCTTCTCCTAAACCTTTTGTATTGGTTTTTATGTGTAATGTTTGGGAAAGCCAATTTTTTGCCCCTGCGTTTTTGTTGGGTGAAAGAATTGAGTGAGGGACTCAGTTCCTTTGGAAATCAAATGGACTCTATCTGCATTTACTTTATTGCCTGGGGACTGTTTTGCAGCTTGGGAACGAATGGGCAGTTTTCCATACTTTATTGTAAAAAACAAAAAACAAGTGTGTAATTACAATTGGAATACGGGGATCAATGTCTGTTTTGAAGTTGAAATCTAATCGAAAAATCGCATTCCGGAAAGTGTTTTCCAGGAAGTGTTTTTTTTTCAACCATCCGGACAAAGAGGTCATACTAGGTTATCAGAAATGGTCGTGTCACCCATATGGCGCTCCCCCTTAGCCCTATGTCAAGCATCAAGGGGTTAGACAAAATCCTGCTTGACCATTTGTAAAGACTCCTGAGCTCCTTCCCATCTCCATTTGTTGTTTGTTGGTTCAACTCAGCTGATATTTGTTCACTGGATCTAGTTCAAAGTGTGGCATCACTGTAGCAATCAAAAACCTCTACAGGTAGCAGGTAGGCAACAATAACGCAGGAGTTCATCGGTTTCGAACTGAGGCTAAAACCAAATGTCAGTTCACCAAAAGGCCATTCAAATGTTCTTATTAATGTCATGTCCACAATTATTCACTTTTCACAAAACTCTCAGTTTATCCTGAATCCAATCTGCTCTCTAAGATACTCCAGAAGGTGATATCCAGAGGAACGATAGTTACTTTTCATTCAATACAATCCCAATATCTGTCTGTTTGGTATCCTTTTATTTTTTACATTATTCAATGACAACCATGTGTTTACATAGTTGGTACTGCACATTGATAGGACAGAGGGAAAATAGCAAAGTAAAGTTTCCCGTATAAAAACAGGGAAACACCTCTCAGATGTGGGACCAACTCAACCCCTCTAAGACCAAACCAGTCCATTTTTGAGGAGAAAGGATAAAGTTGGGATAATGAACTCATCCCAACAGTTTCGCCATAACATCTTAAGGACATCTACGCCAATCGGACAGACCATCTTTGACTTCCACCAGGACTCTCATTTTAGACTCTGTCATTTGTTCCCATATTGGGTTAAAATTCGTGTGAGGTTCGCAGCCTCCAGGTCATGTTATATCTGTAATATTCATCCATCAGTCATTGTATATCCTGTATATCATTCCTCCAGGTCACGGTCTATCTGTAATATTCATTCCATCCAGTCATCTGGTATATCTGTAATATTCATCATCATCCGACGGATATCTAATGCTCCGCCAGGGCGTAGGTAATATCGCTATCGATGATATCTTAATATTCCCATCCAGGTCATGCGGTATATTGGTTAATATTCATCCATCCAGGTGCATGGTAATCTCTGTATATTCATAATCTCCAGGTCAGGGTGATATCTGTATATCATTCAATCCTTCCAGTCCATGTAATATCTGATATTCATTCATCCATGTCTACGGTTTATCTGTAATATTCCATTCATCCAGGTCATCGGTACCTAATCTGTATATTCATCTCCCGGTCATGGTCTATCATAATTCTCCCATCCACAGGTCCGGTAATAAATCTGTAAATATTCATGGGCCATCCAGGTCTACGGTAATGTCTGTGCAATATTCAGAATCCAGCCATGGTTATTTGTAATATCTGTCGTGCATGTCGTACTATATCATCCAGGTCACGGTTATACTCTGTAATACATTCATCCAGGTCAACAGGTATATCGTAATATTCATCCCTCCAGGTCATCGGTATGTTCTGTAATATTCCCATCCAGGTCCACGGTATATCTGCTAATATCCATGCATCCAGGTCATGTACGTATAAATGGCTGTATATGATTCATCATCCAGTTCAGGTATATCTGTAATATTCATTCATCCAGGTCATGGTAAACTCTGTTATATTCATGTCAGGTCATCACAGTGTCACGGTCTAATCTATAATATTCAAATTCATCCAGGTCCGGTAATATCTGTAATATTCCATCCATCCAGGTCACGGTATCTGTAATCTTACATCAAAGTACTTCTGTAATATTCATCCATCACAGGTGCATGCGGTACCGTAACATCCTGTCATGTAATAGCTTCAATAATCCATCCAGGTGCAGGTCAATATCATGTACTACTCATCCATCCCAGGTCACTGGTATATCTTTAATATTCATCCCTCACAGGTCCATGTGTGTATAATCTTAATATTCATCCATCCAGGTCCCAGGATATCTGTAATATTCATCACATCCAGGTCACGTTATCGAATATCACTCCAGGTCGTGTAATATACTGTAAATATTCATCCATCCAGTCCATGTATATCTGTAATATTCATATCCATCCAGGTCACGGTATAATCTGTAATAAAAGGATGATTCAATCCATCCAGGTCATGGTATACTGTAATATCATTCACGATCAGGTCATGGTAATATTCTGTAATATTCAATTCATCCAGGTCATGGTATAATCTTGTATAATTCATTCATCCAGGTCACATGTATATCTGTATATTCATCATCCAGGTCAGTATATCTGTAATATTCATTCATCCGGTCATGGTATCTGTAATATTCATTCATCCAGGTCACTGGTATAATCTAAATTCATTCATCCATGGTCACTGTATTCTGTAATATTTCATCATCGCAGGTCATGGGTATATCTGTAATATTCATCCATCCAGGTCATGGTATATCTGTAATATCATCCATCCAGGTCACTGTATATCTGTACTATCATCCATCGGTCCTGGTATAGTCGTAATATTCATGGATCATCGGTATGGTATATCGTAATATTCATCCATCCAGGTCATGTTGATCGGTAATATTGATCAATCCAGGTCGTCTTCTTGACTATTCATTCATCCATCCATTGTCATGGTATATCTGTAATATTCCATCCATCCAGGTCACGGTATAGTCGTAATATCATCCATCCAGGTCATGGTATATCTGTAATATTCATCATCCAGTCATGGTATCGCTGTAATATTCATATGCAACCAGGTCACGTTTATTTCTATAATATTCATCCATCCAGTCGGTAATCTGTAATAGTCATCTCAATCCAGGTCAGGTATATGTGAAATATTCATCCTCATCCAGGGGTCATGGGTATATCTGTAATATTCTATCATCCAGGTCATGGTCATATCTGATAATATATCTCCTCAGTCCTGGTAATATCTCTAAGATTAAAAATCATCCCAGTGTCATGGTATCTGTAATATTCATCCTACCAGTCCGGTGATATCTGTAATATTCGATGTCTCCAGGTCCGGTATATGGCTGTAATATTTAGTCATCGTTAATGGTATATCTGTAATATTCATCATCCAGGTCATGGTATATCTGAAGATATTCATCTCATCCCAGGTCATCGTCTATCTGTAATATTCATCGCACCAGGTAGTCAATGGTCACGGATAATCTGTAATATGTCATCATCAGGTCACGTATATCTGTAATATTCATCCCATCCAGTCATGGTTATCTTATAATATTCATTCAAATCCAGTCATTGTATATCTTGGTAACTAATTTCATTCCATCCAGGTCATGGGTATATCTTGAATATTCATCCATCCAGTCATGGTATCTGTAATATTCATCCCATACAGGTCATTTATAATCTGAATAATTCATCATCCAGGTCATGGATAATCTGTAATATTCATTCGATCCAGGTCACGTATATTGCGTAATATTCATCATCACGTCATGGTATATCTGTAATATTCATCCATGCAGGTCACGATAGTTATCTCTGTAATATTCATATCATACCAGGTTCAGTATATCTGTGAATTTTCATCATCCCAGGTCACGTATATCTGTATATTCATTTATATCCCAGGTCAGGATATCTGTAATATTCCATTCATCCATGTCACGGATATCTGTAATATCATCCATCCAGGTCAGGTATATCTGTAATATTCATCATCATCCAGGTCATGGTATATTCGTGTATATATTCATTCATCCAGGTCATGGTATATCTGTAATATTCATTCATCCGTGTCAGTATATCTGTAATATTCATCTCCAGTCATGGACGGTATGTGCACGTCATGGTATATCTTAATATTCATCCCTCCAGGTCACGGTCTATCTGTAATATTCATCCATCCAGTTACCCGGTATATCTGTAATATTTCATCCATCCGTCACGGTATATCTGTAATATCATCATCCAGGTCATGGTATAAATCTGTAATATTTCATCAAATCATCCAGGTCATGGTATATCTGTAATATTCATTCATCCAGGTCACGTAATAATTCTGTAATAATTCATCCATCCAGGTCATGGTATATCTTTAATATTCATTCATCCAGTCATGGTATATCTTTAATATTCATGGGCCATCCAGGTCACGTATATCTGTAATATATCCATCCAGTCAGTAATCCTGTATATCATGCCGTCATGTATATCTCTGTAAATTCATCCATCCAGGTCATTGGTATATCGGTAATATTCATTCATCCAGGTCATGGTATAGAGGATACTGTAATATTCATCCTCCAGGTCATGTATATCTGTAATATTCAGTTCATCCAGGTCATGGTATATCGTGTATATAGATTCATCATCCCATGTCATGGTATATCTGTAATATTCATCCATCCATGTCATACGGTATCAGCGGTATCTGTAATATTCATTCATCCAGGGTCACTGGTATATCTGTAATATATTCACCTCCAGGTCATGGTATATCTGTACTATACTTCATCATGTCATGTTGCTGTAATATTCATCCATCCAGGTCATGTATACTCTGGTATATTCATCTCCAGGTCAGTATATATGTAATATTCACAATGCAATCACATTCATCAAATCCATGTAAATATAAGTCAACAGTAACGATCATCATTCAATCAGAATGTATATCATATCATCCAACTATATCCATCAATCAATATATCTATTCATATATTAATCAATATCATCATCAGTCACAATACATAATCAATCTCATTAAGTCATCAATTCATCCTAATCAATATCTTCAATTTCATCATCTCAGTACATCTCATATCATCTAAGCTTTCATCTCAAATTCATCATAAATCGAATCATTCCCCATCATTCATCCGATAATCATACAATCAGTCATGTAATGTACATCACATGCATCAAAATAATCTTAAACTCATCAATTTATCATTCAATGAATATTGAAATCAATCATCATTTAATATATCTTCACATCAGTCATATCATCTGAATATCATATTCACATAGTATTATATTCACATTCTCATCCAGTCATTCATTCATCATGCAAATCAAAATAGTTCATCATATTTCATTCATCCATCCAGGTCATGGTATATCTGTATATTCATGTCATCCAGGTCATGGTATATCTGTAATATTCATCCATCCAGGTCTGTATATCTGTAATATGCATCATCCAGTCACGGTATATCTGTAATATTCATTCATCCAGGTCACTGTATATCTGTAATATTCATTCATCAGTCACGGTATATCTGTATATTCAAATCCAGGTCATGGTATATCTGTAATATTCATCATCCAGGTCACGGTATATCTGTAATATTCTTCATCCAGGTCACGGTAATATCTGTAATATTCATCCATCCAGGTCATCGTATATCTGTAATATTCATCCATCCAGGTCACGGTATATCTGTTATTCATCACATCCAGTGTCACGGTATTCTGTAATATTCATTCATCCAGGTCATGGTATATCTGTAATATCATTCATCCAGGTCTTTGTAATTCTGTAATATTCATTCACATCCAGGCACGGTATATTGTAATATTCATTCATCCAGGTCCGGTATATCTGTAATTTCATTCATCCGTCATGGTATATCTGTAATATTCATTCATCCCATTCACGTAATATCTGTAATATTCATTCATCCAGGTCATGGAATCTGTAATATTCATTCATCCAGGTCATGGTATATCTTTATATTCATTCATCGCAGGTCATGGTATATCGTATATTCATTCCTCCAGGTCATGGTATATTTGTATATTCATTCATCCAGTCACGGTTATCTGTATATTCATCCATCCAGGTCACGGTATATCTATAATATCATTCATCCAGGTCACGTATATTCTGTAATATTCATCTATCCAGGTCACGGTATATCTGTAATATAATCCATCCAGGTCACGGTAATCTGTAATATTCATCCATCTAGGTCACGGTATATCTGTAATATTCATTCTCCCAGGTCACGGTATATCTGTAATATTCATCCATCCAGGTCATGGTATATCTGTAATATTCATTCATCCAGGTCATGGTATATCTGTAATATTTCATCCAGGTCATGGCATATCTGAATATATTCATCCATCCGGTCATGGGATATCTGTAATATTCATCCATCCAGGTCATGGTATATCTGTAATATTCATTCATCCAGGTCATGGTATATCTGTAATATTCATCATCCAGGTCATGGTATACTGTAATATTCATCCATCCAGGTCATGGTATATCTGTTGATTCATCCATCCAGGTCATGGTATATCTGTTTTGTATTCAATTAGATCAGAATGAATTCTGAATTGAGAGATCCGGTCGGATGACTAGCGGAACGTCTTCAAAACTAAACTTCAAGTCTGGTTGACTAATTGAATACCCACAGTATATTGGATAAAAAGTTTCCTGGACTGTGCTCATGGACTTTTCTGATGCCATTTATTCTTAAGTATTCTTTCTTTTATCCCATTTACTCTCCACTGTGTTTACCTTTTATGTCAGTAATTTAA
Source organism: Hymenochirus boettgeri (assembly GCA_019447015.1). NCBI lineage: Eukaryota > Metazoa > Chordata > Amphibia > Anura > Pipidae > Hymenochirus > Hymenochirus boettgeri. The sequence continues at coordinate 413,078,666 of CM033469.1, forward strand.
CTAGCATTTTTCTGTATTTTTTTATGCACTCTTTTGTTACCTTTTAATAATGATATAAATCATTTAAAGGCTTATTATCCTATTCTGATTATATCCAAAACGAACACGTGTCTTGAAGTTACGCTACTGTAATGAAGTACTATATATATATATATATATATATATATATATATATATCTATATATAACAATGTAATAGAGTCCCACCCAAACGATATTGTGATAAGGCTTTATATCATCAAAATGCAACGTCTGCCCACACCCAGCGACGTTTCGAGAGACACAGCTTCCTTTCTCAAGATATGGGCATACTATATATCCTGATGACGGCAAGACGTGGCCGAATGCGTTGATGTAGCAGTTTTGTAATACACTTACCTGTTTGCACCATGTCCCAGGAGTGCTTCCACCTCTTTTGATGTTTCTATTATAATATATATAAAAACTGTGTATAGAGTAATATGTGTGCATAACTTTTTTCTTACAGATTGTTTTAATTTAGGGGGTGTGGATAACCCATAGATATATTAGCAGGGCATTCCACTGTCTCGGAATGTGGTGGCAGCCTATCGTAAAGGTATTGAGAAATATTAAGTGTGTGCTTTATAGTTTTTGTTCCCTACCCCTCCTTGTCCATTCTGTTTTTCGACTTGTCGGTTACCCATAGGGGTCCCACAGAGCTGCAAAGTTACCATTAAAGGAAAAGTAATTCTTTGTCAAAACTTTCTCAAGTGCTTCTAACACAAATGGGGTTAAATATGGATGGTCTCACCCTCCAGTTTACGAACTGCCCTCAAACCATCCATGTGGGGGATGGATGGTATATAATCTGGCACATCCATTGAGACCAACAGAGCATTGTCCCATTCTCCATTTGTAGGTTCTTAACTTCTGAAGAAAATCAGAATTGGACTGTTTAGGGTTCTGTTCTAGGGCCATTTCTGTTTAATCTGTTTATAGATGATTTAGAATTGGGTATTTTGTTGTTGAAGACACAAAAATATGCAGAATGTCAGGGCGGTAGGTTTGTAGATTTCATAGCAAAGTGAGCCATCCCATTATACATTGATCACAATAATGTTATAAAAGTAGATTTAACTCACTTATTACAAATCTTATCATCTGTTACCACTTTTATATTCTGTATCCATAGTGCCTGTACAACCCCTGCGATTATAATGTCACCTTCCCTAAATATTCATATTCTGCAAGCATTTTATTGACCTTCAGGTGACAAGCAGGAATTGAACTCTGATCCCCAGATTTAGTGGGTCCCACACACAGAACAATCGACATATTAACCTTTCCGGTGATGTACAACCAGTCATTAATTCCAGCATTAAACTCCATAGAGGATAATAATTCTCAGACTAAGCCAAATGATAAAAGCATTCCCAGCAGTTAGCAGTACAGAGTGCATAGAGGATAGAGATTCTGCTGCACCTGTATGGACAGTGTAAGGAGAACTGGTTCATACATCCTCATTTTATAGAGACCAGAAATGGATATAGACACAGACGCTGGGGAACTGAGATGACAGTTTGTTATTTAAATAACTATATACACTGATAATTACAGGCTGAGCCCAGAAATAACCTTGTAAATAACACAGCAGGTTACTGTACAATTTCATTTCCCATGAGGTGAAACTTTATAGAAATGTCTTGGTTACATTTTACACAAAATAAAATCTTTTACTACAGAAATCCCTTTAACTTCATTTCTCCGTCTGTTTAAACCTTGTAAACACGTTCCATGTTGGAGCAACAGTCACAAGCTTTTCAATACTGTGACTCATATCTCTGCTTCCTGCAATGTTTAAAATATATATTTGTTCCTCGCTGGCTCTCACCTATCATAGGCAGTGCCCAAACAATTGTTCCTGACATTCAGCTAGAAATCCCTCTCACTTAATCTGCAAATCAGATCCCCGTATTTCTGCCTTTATACTCTCATGATGATTCAAAGTTAGAAATTTTACCTGAACCCACTTGACCAGTTAAAAACCACATCTTAATATTAATGTACCACATGTCCTAAATTAAACAGTATGTCATGTTCATTGGTGCACACTGAAAAATGGCCACAACTAACACCAAATCTGGCCAATGCATAAAGTAGAGTTGATCAGGGATATTTCCAATATTTCTGTCAGTGACAACCAGGTTCCATGGAATAGCATTAAAAAGAGGGGATTGTGAAATATCATTACCAGATTTCACCCCTGGTGGGTTTTTCACTAATTTCCAAACTTTTTGGAAATAGCATGGTATACCCTATGTAGGACAGCTCATCTGACTGGGATTCTTTGATGCAGTAAATCTCGTACCCAACCAACACACATGCAGAGAAACAGAAGTGGATAAACTCACGGGCACACCCCTTTATAGTATTCAGAAAATATATCTCCTTTATTTAATATATATACTGGAAGTATTTTTATATACTGTATAAAGTGCAGAAAGAGAACAAAACATTTAAAAACATTTCCCTATAGCAAATATTTGTAACCTCACTAAATAAATATCAAACAAGTGAAACTCATAGTCACCCAAATTACAATAACAACATATATAGTTATATATAAACTAACCCCCCTTCCCATTGATTTAGAACATCATGATCAAGGGTCTAAACCCACACATTTATATATCAAATATCTAATCAAATGAAATCACAGTGTTGGACATTTGGAAAACTGATATTTAGTGGGAATTTTTTTACTTCATATTTTTTGTGTGCAGAATTCTGTTTGTATATAAGAAAGAATGGCACAATTTGGTAGCTGAAAAAAATCTTTTATCTGTTATTTTAGTTGGGGGTTCTCCTGGACAAGAAGTGTGGGGTATCTATACAAGTCTGGTATGGTTGTATTCTGGAAAATCAGAGCTTTAAGAAACAAATTTTGTGTAAAAAATTCAAATTTGTTTCTTATTTTATAGTTTGTATGACATATTTTCCCCATAAACTTAGTAAAAGCTTCAGAAAAGCTGCAAACATCTGTTTCTTTTTTTTTGTTTTTTTTGTTTGTTTGTGCTGAAAAAAAAAAGATAAATAATCTTGTTTAAACAATTCCCCCTTTTCTGGCATTGGAAGGTTTGATTTTTGTTTTTTTAAACATTCAATTGTTATTGAGTATTTTATTAACTTAAACAATTATTATCAGATTAGACATTATGCATCTTTATACAGTAAAGTTATTTTAGAAATAGGGGGTAATATATTATATAGAAGTGCATTTTAATAACTTCAATGAAGCTTCAGATGCTAATTTTTATTGATTTCCTCTATTGAGGTTTATAAATCTTTCTGACATTTTTTGATAAAAGTGAATCCTTTAAGGTTATATATAAGATTATATACTTATATACACAGTAACGCTGCACAATATTTTTAAATATTTTTTTTAATATATGATGTGTTTATAAAAAAAAAAAAACTTGCTTACAGGTAAGAATATTATTAAGTTTTGGTAAACTTTATTTTTGTTTAGGAAACTATATATTTATAGAAATCTGTTTTGGGTAAGTGGTGTAGTGTTTTGGAATATCTGACTGTAAAAAAATTATCTTTATTTAAAAATCCATTTTCTTTTAATTTTTTTTAGTCCCAGATTGAAAATATCTAAATGTTTGTTTAGTGAATTAACCCAATTGTTGTTTTTTTCTATTTCTCACTCGTATATCTAGTGTTGTTGATATGTCCAGTGAGTATTTGGTTTCCAAAAGTTAAGGAGCATTGGGCCCTATTTATAAAAGTTAGATATCGTTATCGAAAAAATAGCGTTCGTTATCGTAAAATAGTGATCGTTATCGTAAAATAGCGATCGGTATTTTCTGATATCGTAAAATACCGATCGGGTAAAATACCGATCGTTATTGGAAAATACCGACCGCTATCGTAAAATAATGATCGTTATCATAAAATAACGATCGATATTTTACGATAACGATCATTATTTTTTCGATAACGATATCGATCTTTTATAAATAGGGCACATTGCTCCTAGTAGTTGTGAAAGGTATTTACTGTTAGAAAAGTACTTTTGAGGGATGTTTAATTCTATTGTCGCCCATTTTTTTAAATGGGCGACATGGTTTAATTTGTTCTAAAGCAGTGGCAATAGTTTTTTTTAATTAAGGGTAGAGTTATTCCACCTTTTGCTTTTGTTAGTGTTTCATTCAATATTATTGGTTTCATGTTGTTCGAAACAAATTTATTTGTCAGAAATTTTTTTTAGGTATTTTATTGATATAATTCTCATTAGATATAAATAACCTTGGTAGAATGTTCATTTTTAGACATTTCTAGCATACTGGCATACCATGTTAAGAAGTTGTTAGAGCAGCTCCCAAAGTCTTTCTGTATAAAGTTAAATATTGTTAAGAAGTTAGATTGATAAGGTTGAAGTATGGTATTGAAGTTTCTGCCCATACATATGGATGTCATGCTTTAACTAATAATTTAAAGGGTCACTATACTCAATGAAACAACTTAACATTTTTAAGTTGCGGAGGAGGGGGAATAATCCTTACCTTTTTTTTTTAATTGGTATATTTCAACATACATATACAATGCAAAAGTATAAAATGAGATGAGATATATTATAACATAAAGCCATACAATATATTATTGTTATATAAGGGAGGGGGGAGTGAGGGGAGGGTGGGGGTCCCCTTCCTCCTCTCCCCCAGACCACCATGCATCAGAGGACAGGGAGAAAGGGGAGCAGAGAAAGGGGAAGGAGAATACCAGTACAAATTCAGTTATTACACTGCTATACCTATGTAAGATTGTGTTTGTACATATGTGTTTGTACATATGGAGGCATTTAAAACCTTATGAGGCTAAGGGGAAATTTTAGTTACACTGGTGTTGATGGGCTCCCGCTATGGGAGAGAGAGAGGGGGGGTGTCCCCATATTTTGTCGAATCGGAGAGTTTTATTGTTCAGAAGTGCTGTGAGGTGTTCCATCCTGCTTATGTCCAATAGTCTATTAATCAATGCAGACTCTGTAGGGGGAATGTTCGATTTCCAAGACTTTGGGATTTCACATCTTGCAGCTTTTATAATATGGGATGCTAATCTCTGAGGTAGGGAGGATTGTTCTGGGAATGGAGCACCCAGAAGAAAATATAGTGGATCTTTCGGTAACGTTTTTCTAAGAGTGCGTTGTAGGAGTTGGTGGTATCTTTGGAATGATGGGGCTGCCAGTCCGCCATGGGATCTGTGTGCTGTCATTACCGATTGTGGTACTCTATGGCTTTTGCCTTGATTGGAAGGAGTGTAAGGTTTTGAGGGGAATTTGGATGGGGAGGGTTTCGAAGAGATATAATATTTTGGGAAGGATATTCATTTTTAGGGTTGTTAGTCGACCTAACCAAGAAAGTGATAGATTATGCCAGCGTTTCAGGTCCTGACCTAGTTTTTCTATTAGTTGGGGATAGTTTGCGTTGTATAGGGTTTGATAAGTGGGGGTAAGGAAGATAGTTATTTTATGGAGGTTGTTTTTTAAGTTTGTTTTTTAAGATCTCAAGGGTGATAGGTGGGATATTTATTGGTAAAGCTTCCAATTTACTTTGGTTAATCTTATATCCAGATAGTGAGCCTAAATAAGTAAGTAAGGGATTTATCCAGGGACGTGGTAGGGGTGGTCAGGGTGAGCAAAGTGATAGTTTGATTTCTTCTAATAGGAGTTGTATTCCTTTGATATTGGGGTGTAGTCTGATGTGAGCAGCTAGTGATTCCATGCACATAATAAATAGCAGCGGGGAGAGGGGACAGCCTTGGCGGGTGCCATTGTATTGTTTGAATGTAGGAGATTTAGCTTGGGGAAGTTGTATTAGTGCTGTGAGCGATGTATATAAGTTTGTGATGGCTTGCAAGGCGTTTCCTTGGATGCCGAATGCTTGCAGAGTGAGACCTAGGAATCTACAGTCTATGCAGTCGAGCGCTTTTTCAGAGTCCAGACTCAGAACTAAAGCTTTTTGTTTGGTACAGTTTATAATGTCTATGAGGTCTATGCTTCTAAGTGTATTGACTACCGCTTGTCTGCAGTGAACAAACCCTACTTGGTCCGGGTGAATGATTGTGGGTAAGTGGCGTGCTAGACTATTTACTATAAGTTTGGTATATAGTTTGAGGTCAGTATTCAATATTGCTATTGGTCTGTAATTTTGTGTGTTTGGTCATCAAACAAAGCTTTGAAAAGTTAAATAAATCCGATTGGTTGGATCAAAATTAGCACCATTTTTAACTATAAGAACTTTTATTGAATTTTCCTGTCTGTTCATTATATAACAAAACTAACCATAAAGATTTAGTAAGGGTTTGGTCCCACTAACACATGCAGGTTTTTTGCAATGTGCTGCTGTGTGTGATATGCTACCCACATTACGTGCTGCAATCTGTGCAATAGTCCGCAACAGGCGCACACATGTGATATGCAAAAAAAGGTGCACGCTCTACGAAAACAGATTGAATCGCAGGCAATGTGGTCACCCAAGCTCACTGCCCTTCGATTGTTAGCGCATTATAAACTGCAAGCGTCTTTCTGTTTTCTATGCTGGAAAAACTAGGTAATGATACTAATAAACTAGGTAATGATAATAATAAACTAGTAATAAACTAGGTAATGATACTAATAAACTAGTAATAAACTAGGTAATGATACTAATAAACTAGGTAATAATATTAATAAACTAGGTAATGACAATTATAAACTAGGTAATAATAATAATAAACTAGGTAATGATAATAATAAACTAGGTAATGATAATTATAAATAGATAATTATACTAATAAACTAGATAATGATAATAATAAACTAGGTAATGATAATTATAAACTAGGTAATGATAATTATAAACTAGATAATGATGATAATAACTAGGTACTGGATTCTAATAAACTAGGTAATGATAATAATAAACTAGGTAATGATAATAATAAACTAGGTAATGATACTAATAAACTAGGTAATGATATACTAATAACCTAGGTATGATAATAATAACTAGGTAATGATAATATAAAAACATAGGTAATGATACTAATAACTAGGTAACGATAAAAACTAGGTAATGATACTAATAACTAGGTAATAATATAAACGTGTAATGATATAATAAACTAGTATGATGTATACTAGATAATGATATATAAACTAGGTAATGATCTAATAACTATAATGTATAAACTCAGGTAATGATATAATAAACTAGGTAATGATCTAATAATAACTAGGTAATGATATAAATAAACTAGGTAATGTAATTATAAACTAGGTAATGTAATAATAACTAGGTAATGCTAATAAATAAAACTAGTAATGATAGTAATAAACTAGGTAATAATAATATAAACTAGATAATTATACTAATACCGGTAATGATAATAATAAACTAGGTAATGATAATAATAACTAGGTATTACATTATAACTAGTAATATAATAATACATCTAGGTAATGATCAATAATAAACTAGTAATGATAATAATAAACTAGGTAATGAATAATAATAAACTGATAATTATACTAGAAACTAGTATGATAAATAACTAGGTAATGATAATTAAATAAACTAGATAATTATACTAATAAACTAGGTAATGATATAATAAACTGGTAATGATAATATAAACTAGGTAATGATAGTATATAAACTAGATAAATGAGATAATAAAATAGGTAATGATTACTAATAAACTAGTAATGATAATAATAACTCTAGGTAATAGATAATAATAAACTAAGTAATGATACTAATAAACTAGTACTGATACTATAAACTAGGTAATGATACTAATAAACTAGGTAATGATGATAATAAACTACGAAATGATAATAAACTAGGTAATTATAATAATAAACTAGGTAATGATAATAATAAACTAGGTAAGGATAATTATAAACTAGGTAATGAATAATTATAGAACTAGGTAATACTATAATAACTAATAATATACAATACTATAATAAAACTAGTATGATACTAATAAACTAGGTAATGATGAAAAAACTAGGTATAATAATAAATAAACTAGTAATGATAACTAATAAACCTAGGTATGAATATAATAAAACCTAGACAATGATAATAACTAGGTAATTATAATAATAAACTAGGTAATGATAATAATAAACTAGGTAAGGATAATTAATAAACTAGGTAATGATAATAATAAACTAGGTAATGATACTAATAAACTAGGTAATGATAATAATAAACTAGGTAATGATAATACGAACTAGGATAATAATAATAATATAAACTAGGTAATGATATAGAAACTAATAAACTAGGTAATAGTATAATACACTAGGTAAATGATAATATAACAACTAGGTAATGATAACTAATAACTATGTCATGATAATAATAAACTCTAGGTATGATACTAATAAACTAGGTAATGATACCATAATAAACTATAAATGATAATATACAGATAATGATAATTAATAAACTAGGTAATGATACTAATAAACTAGAGTAATATGATATAAACATAGGTATGATACTAATAAACTAGATGATTAATGATAACTAATAAAAAAACTAGGTCATATATGATAATCTAGTGATAATGATATATATAATCAGGTCTAATAATAAACTATAAAATGATAATAATAAACTAGGTATGATAATATAAACCTAGGTAGATATAATAATAAACTAGGTAATGATAAATAATAGGTAATACTAAAAGGTAATGATAATAATAAACTGAATCTATAATTAGAATAATTAGGTAATGATGATAATAAACTAGTAATGATAAATAATAAACTATATATACATATAGATGAATAAACTAGTAATGATAACAATAAACTAGGTTATGATACTAATAAATCTATAAAATGATACTAAATAAACTAGTAATGATGATAATAAACTAGTAATGATAATAATAAACTAGGTAATTTGATAATAAAACTAGGTAATGAGAATAAACTAGGTACTGATATAAAATACTAGGTAATGGATAATCAATAAACTAGTAATGATTAATCAAACTAGATAATTAAATATTATTACCTAATACACTAGGTATTGATAATAATAAATTAGGTAATGATACTAATAAACTATAATGATATATAAACAGGATATGATAATAATAACTAGGTAATATGATAATACAACTAGGTAATGATAATATAAACTAGGTAATGAGATAATAAAACTAGGTAATGATAATATAAACTATGTATATATACTTATATAAAACTAGGTAATGATATAATAACTAGGTAAATAATAAAACTATAATATATAATAAACTAGGTAATGATAATATAAACTAGTGTAATAATGATACTATAATATATATACTAGTAATAACTAATAGACTAATGATAAGTTAAAAACTAGTAATAATAATAAACATAGGTAATGATAATAATAAACTATCTGATACTAAAAACTAGGTAATGATAATAAAATAAACTAGGTAATGAATATAATAAACTAGGTAATGATATAATATAACTGTATATATAAAACTAGTATGATAATATAAACTAGGTAATATATAAATAATTACTAGATTAACCATGATAATAATAAAACTAGGTAATGATAATAATAAACTAGGTATGATAATAATAAACTAAGTATAATATACTAATAACTAATTACTAAAAACTAGGTTAATGATAATAATAAACTAGGTAATGATAATAATAAACTAGGATATATGATAATATAACTAAGGTATGTACTAATAAACTATGTATATAACTAATAAAACTAGTAGAATGAATATTAAACTAGTAATGACAATTATAACTAGGTAATGATATAATCAACTAGGTAATGATAATAATAAAACTAGGTATGATACTAATAAACTAGGTATGATACTACTAACTAGTATTAATAATAAACTGTAATATGATAATAATACGAGTATAGTAATTAATAATAACTAGGTAATGATAATAATAAACTAGTAATGATACTATAAACTAGTAATATATACTAAATAAACTAGTAATATACATTAATAATAATAAACTAGATAATGATAATATAAAACTATGTAATGATAATAATAAACTAGGTAATGAATAACTAACTAGTGTAATATACTAATAACTAGGTAATGAATTAATAGTAAACTAGTAATCATACTGATAAAACTAGGTAATGATAATATAAACTAGGTATATAATAAACTAGGTATAATAATAATAACTAGTAAATGATAAAAAACTAGGTATATAATAATAACTGGTAATGAATATAATACTAGGTATGATAATATTAAACTTAGGTATGAGATATAAAACTAGGTAATGATAAATAAACTGTAATGATGATAATAAACTAGGTAATGATAATAAACTAGGTAATGATATATAACTAGATATGATAACTAATAAACTAGGTATGATAAAATAATCTAGTAATATATAATAACTCACAGTAATGATAATATAACTAGGTATGTATAATAAACTAGTAATGATATATATAAACTAGGTAATGATAATAATAAACTAGGTAATGATATAATAACTAGGTAATGAATAATAATAAACTGATAATGTAATACTAATAAATCTAATAACTAGGTATGATAATAATAAAGTAATACTATAAAAACTAGTAATATAATAATAATAGTATGATAAATAATAGGTAATGATGATACATAGGTAATTATAATATACTAACTAGGTAATGATATAATAAACTAGGTAATATAATAATACTAATAATGAATAATAAACTAGGTAATAATAATAATTAACTAGGAAAATGATAATAATAAACTAGGTATGATAATATAACTAGGTAATTATATAATAAACTATAGTAATGATACTAATAAACTAGGTAATGATATAAAACGAGTATAATAATAGCAAACTAGGTAATGATAATAATAAACTAGTAATTATCACTAATAAACTAGGTATGATAATAATAAACAAGGTAATTGATGATAATAAACTAGGTAATGAAATAATATATACTAGTAATAATAATAAACTAGGTAATGATATACACAATAAACTAGGTACAATAAAAGTTAACTAGGTATGATAATAATAACTAAGTAATTATACTAAAAACTAGGTAATTATACTAAAACTAGGTTTAAAGGATAATAATAAACTAGGTAATGATAATAATAACTAGTAATAATATAATAACTAGGTAATTGAATCTAATAATAGTAATGAATAATAAACTAGTGTAATAAAAAATAATAACTAGTATCAATAATAAACTAGGTAATGATAACTTATAAACTAGGTAATGATACTAATAAACAGGTACTGATAATGAATACTAATAACTAGGTAATGATAATAATAAACAAGGTAATGATATAATAAACTAGGTTAATGATCATAATAACTAGGTCATAATAATAAATAAGGTATGATAACAATAAACTATGAAATAATATTACTAGGTAATGATATAATACTAAGTAATTATACTAAAACTAGGAATTATCTAAAACTAGGTAATGATAATATAAACTAGGTAATGATAATAATAACTAGGTATAATATAATAAACTAGGAATGAACTAATCAACTAGTAATATAATAATAACAGGTAATAAAAATAATAAACTAGGTAATGATAATAATAAACAGTATACTCTGTTTATGAATTAGTCACTGGACTGAAGTAGTTCTTGAACTTTCGCAGACATCCAACTGCTTTCTCATTCAGAATGACTTGTACAAGAATCTGTGGCAATAATGTACCCTGGAAAACCCCATTAGCATATCACACAAGTGTTAAGGGCTGATTGGATAGTGGCTAAGAGTGTTATAGGAACCGCCCAGGGTAATGTTAAAACAGCATTGTACATGCAGACAGTTGGTGTCAAACCCCCCCCACCTCATTTAGGCTTGGTTTTCTTTATTTCACATAAATGGCTCCTTTACACCTCTCTTGAACCAGTCACGTCCCTTTGCCAATATGTTAACATTACAATCTGTATCATCGACCCTCTACCTGTGAGCACATCCTGCATATAGGATCCCAAGATACATAAGGAAGGGGCCCCGGCTAAGAGCTATAGTCAGCAGCATCAACTCTGTTAACAAACAAGGTGGCAAAATACTAGCCAACATCTAGACCATTGGTGGGAAGTTCTAATTATCAATCCAACCTCTCAGGATTTCACCAACAGATTGAAACTATTGTACTCGGTGGCAAGAAAACTATGTGTCCTATGATGTGACATCTCTTTCACCTGTATACCCACCAAGGAGGCGGTTGACATGGTGAGAAAACTGATGCCAAGACAGCACTCTTACCAGCAATCGATCTCAACCCAGAACAGGTGTGTTCCTTACTCGGACTTGTTCCTGAATATATCTATTTTCAAATACGGATATGTTCTATAAGCAAAACATGGAGTGCTATGGGATCTCCAAGTTCACCCCATTGTGGCCCAACCTTTACAGGGGAGGGTAGAAAACCAGGCGCTTAAAACCTTTAAAGGGCAATGCACCCAGACACTGGTTTAGATATGTGGATGACACCTGGGTTAAAATCCATCAGAAGGAAGTACAAGCAGTTCACAGAACACATTAATGCGGAGACAAACATCAATTCACAAGAAGATCACAAACAACAAACTGGCTTTCTTGGACTGCTTGGTAGAAGTCAGGAGAATGGTAAACTGGAAGTAGAGGTTTACAAAAACCAACACACACAGATCATATTTTGATGTTTGACTCCACCACCCCTTTAGATCACAAGTCTGGGGTCATCAGAATAAACTGAAAAAGTAAATCTATAGGTAATGATAATAAACTAGGTAATGAATAATAAGACTAGTAATGATAATAATAAACTAGGTAATGATAATAAATAAACTCAAGGATAATAAACTAGAATGAAATTATAAACTAGTAATGATAATAATATAAACTAGTATGCTAATATAACTAGTAATGATAATAATACAACTAGGTAATGATATTAATAAACTAGATAATTATACAATAAACTAGGTAATGATAAAATAAAACTAGGTAATGATAATAATAAACTAGTGTAATTACAATTATAAACAGGTAATAAAATAATAAACTAGTTAATGATAATAATAAACTAGGTAAATGATAAATAAACTAGGTAATGATATATAAACTAGTAAATTATACTAATAAACTAGGTAGATAAAATATAGGTAATGAATACTACGGTATGATAATTATAACGAGTAATATCTATAACTAGATAATGCTATACATAAACTCGGTAATGATAATTAAAAATAGGTAATGATAGTTATTAAACCTAGATATGATGATAATAAACTAGGTAATGATTCTAATTAAACTAGGTAATGATAATAATAACTAGGTAATATAATAAAACAGGTAAGTGATACTAATACACTAGGTAATATACTAATAAACTAGGTAAGATTATATATAAACTAGGTAATGTTAATAAAACTAGGTAACTGATACTAATAAAACTAAGTAATGTAATAATAAACTAGTGTAATGATATACATAAATAGGTAATGATAATAATAACTAGGTAAGGAAATTATAAACTGCGTAATGATGATAATAACCTAAGTAATGATACTAATAAACTAGTAATAATATGTAATGCATACTAATAAAACTGGAATGATATAGATAAACTAGTTGTAATACTAGATAATCTAATTGCACAATAGTTCTTGTACAAGTCATTCTGAATGTAGGAAAGAGTCGATGCTAGCGAAACGTCTTCAAGAACTAAACTTTCAATCAGTTGATCTAATTGAAAGCAAACAGATATTACAACGATACCACTGACTAACCTGTATGAATAATTATGACAGATAACCCTGACCTGGATTAATGAATATTACAGATAACCATGACCTGGATGATGATATTACAGATATATTGCTTGTGAAGGTTCTCATTCATCCAGTGAGAAAGAACATGGTAATCCTATGTAGCGAAGGGTCTTCTCGAGTAAGCTAAGAGAGTTTCTAAAACCACTGTATCCCTGTCTGCTTAAAACGAAAACACACTGAGGCCAGTCAATTGTACATCCGAAAGACCCAATACGAAACACAAAGACAAAGACGAATCCCATATATGCAGTGCAGTGCGTGAAGAATGCTCTGTATTTGTATGTGGGGGAGACCAAAACAACCACTGCAATCAAACGTATGGCCCAGCACAGAAGAGCCGATTCCTGGGTCAGGACTAGGGATAGGCATGAACTTCTAACTCGAAACCCGAGTTCGAGCCGAACTGTTCGAGTTCGAAACGGACCCGGACTTCCTCGAACTACTCGGACGCGGATTTGATATTTCCCCCGGACTTTCGATGATTTATCGAATGTTCGAACGTTCGAATCCGCGAGGTAACAAGTACATGTATCTAGGCGCGAAACATCGAATCTGCGAGTAAAGTCTCCATACAGCCTATACGCGGTATCGAATCTGCGAGGTAAGAATGTCCATGTTTACCCTCGAATGTTCGAGACCGAAAGTTCGAAAGTTAGCGCGCGTGAGGATTAAATATCGATTTTACTTAATCCGGATATGGAACATGCTCCCCAGACCATTTCCTCCAGGTCCCCCAGCCATTACATTAAGTTACCATTATATTGTTGTATTTGACTCGAACTTTTCAAACTATTTGCCTCCCATAAGAGACTTTAAAAGGGTCGTTTTCGAACTTTCGAACTTTTACAATAGTTCGAAGTTCCGAAAAGGACCAAACTTTCAATATTCGACCATCTCTAGTCAGACTCACTGTGTACCTTCATCTTCAGTACTAATGACATACCGTTTGAGATTGTAATGTTAACATTGGCAACGGTTTACTGGTTTCAAGAGAGGTGTTAAGGAGGCCATTTAGTGGCAAAAATAAAGAAACCAAGCCTAATAAGGTGCGGGGGGTTCGGACACCATCCTGTCCTGCCCTTAGTGTACAAGCTGTTTTGGGGCGCTTTCCTATAACAACCTCTTAGACCACTATCTAATCCGCCCTTAACACTTGGCCTGTTGTATTCTAATTGCGGATTTCAGGGTACATAATTGCCACAGATCTTGTACAAGTCATGCTGAATTGAGAAAGCCAGTCGGATATCCCACCCGAAACTAGCGAAACGTCTTCAAAACTAAAATCAAGTCCAGTTGATCTAATTGAATACAACAATATTACAGATATACCATTACCTGGATGGATAATATTACAGATATCCATGACCTGGATGAATGAATATTACAGATATACCATGACCGGATGGATGAATATTACAGATATACCATGCCTGGATAATGAATATTACAGATATGACCATGACCTGGATGGATGAATATTACAGATAACCATGACCTGGATGATGAATATTACAGAATACCATGACCTGGATGAATATATTACAGATATACCATGACCTGGGATCGATGATATTACAGAAGACGTGACCTGGATGATAATATACAGATATACCATGACCTGATGATGAATATTACAGATATACCATGACCTGGATGATGAATATTAAGCTATACCGTGACCGATGGATGAAATATTACAGATATACCGTGACTGGATGAATGAATATTACAGATTACATACCTGGATGAATGAATATTACAGATATACCATGACCTGGATGAATGAATATGACAGATATACCTGACTGGATGAATATTATTACAGATATACCATGACCTGGAATGAATGATATTACAGATTACCATGACCTGGATGATGAATATTACAGATATACCATGACCTGGATGAATCTGAATATTACGATATACCATGACCTGGATGAATGATATTAACAGTATATACCATGACGGATAGATATATTACAGATATACCAGTGACCTGGATGGATGAATATTACAGATATACAGTGACCTGGATGAATGAATATTACAGATATACCATGACCTGGATGAATGAGAACCTACACAAGCAATAAAGTAGGTAATAATAATAAACTAGGTAATGATACTAAGGCCTATTCTTATCTTAGGATGGCTCGAACCCAAATCCAAGTTTGTGCCAAAATGTAAAAGTTCGGCCGAAAACTCGAAACTGTTCGAATGAACTAGTTGGGTTGAAACTGTTTGTTTTCCGAACCCTCTATGGCGTATTTTAGATACTAGAAAAAAGTTGAATGATTAACCCGGAATAGCGGTCGATTTCATTAACCCTCGAATGTATCGTTCGGTAACCCTCGAATCTAGCGTTCGGTAGCCATTGAATTGGCCATAACCCTTGTATGTAGAATGCTGAAAAACCTGACAATTGCTCAATCGAGGGGAAGGAAGTGTTTAAACAAGTTTTGGTGACAGTGACGTGTTCCCCCATGTAATTAAAACAACGCCAGCCAGGACCCTAAGCAGTTTTTGCAGAATTAAATGAACGTAGCTTTATTTTTCTGGTTGCACCATCTCCCCATAGCAGGAGGGCCCGTTGAAGGTAATGGGGTAAGTGAAGTTGACTTACTTTATAGGGCTTAGTTTTACCCAGTTCCACCACAATATGAATCCCGGACACTTGAGCTCCCTCACCCCCAAAAACAAACCAAAAAAATATCGCAGGCCCGCAAACATTCAAGCAGCAAATACATTAGTGTTTTAAACCCACACTTAAACTGATATACATCGGGTTAGGATAGTGTGACTTTTAATACTGATTGTACGGTTTGCAGCCATAACTGCATCTCTACATAAGGGAAGAAAAATGCAGCCAATACTGAACAGACGATGGTACTGGCCGGGGGAAGTCCTGTAGTGGTGGAAATGAGGATGGGAATGTAAGAGACAGGAGGTATTTTGTAATGTTATCGGCAAGTACAGTGCAAAAACAATAGGGTTGATCCTTTGCATCTAGCCAGATTTGCCATCTTACAGCTCATAAGTAGTAAGTATGGACCCTTTTTAACCATTTGAGCTCCCCCGGGGACCAGTTCCCCTTAAGCGATCATATGTATATAGGTTATTCTAAACGTTATAACAATCAAATAAAGGAGCAAACCCGTGAGTTTGCACCCTAGTTTCAGTAGCTGTCCTACGTGTAATAGAGCTACTGTGGTCACTAATATGTGGTGCGTGATCATCCACATTGTCCCACGCATTCCCTCTGCTATATTCGTGGTTGTCCCTACAGGTTTACCAAAATTTAAGGTTCCAGATGCCCCTATTTTTGTCATGTTTGAGTTCTGTTAGGGGCTTTCGTATTTTCATTGTCACTTCAGAAATTATCTCTGAAGATAATGAAGGTCGGGTTTACTGTCTGTCAGTTGTAGAAATTTTCATAAAATGGTCCCTCCAAAATGGTAAAGAATTGTAAGATTGAGTCATATTGTCATTTCCCTAAAGTATTTCTCTCAGGGCAAAAGAGTCTGGTTGGGTCTTTCTTAGTTCAGTTATGAGCCATCGTTGTGTCTGATTAGTAAAAGTGTTGCGTTGGCAACTATTATAGATTATAGGTTCTGTGATTGAGTGGAGGGAGATGAGCAGGAACACAAGGGGACACTAGAGAAGAAGTATAGAAGAGAAGCAGAGGGAAAGGGATTGAAAGTTAGGAGAAGGGGATGTAGTAAATGCGCTGTTGACGGGGAGCCAGGTTGTTGTCCGTCTGTACAGAGGAGATTTGGGACCAATTTATTAGAGAGTGAAACAATACAGTGGCAGAGTTTAGTATAGACTGAAGGGGAGGAGGTAGGAAGCCAGGAAGACCAGTAAGTAGTAGTTTGCAATAGTCCAGGCGCGATAGGATGTGGAGCATGCATAGCTAGCAGTGGTCAGCTAGAGAAAGAAAACCAGTGGATTTTGGCTCTATTGCAAAGGAAGAAGAAGAAAAAGAAGCGGCAGGTTTTCAGGCGGAAGGGTGTTCGCAACATAGTTAATTGGTTAGAAAAGTAGGGAGAGGGAGTAAATTAATTACCCCAAGGCAACGTGCCGATTGGATTAGGGAAAATTGGGGTGATGGGGGGTGGGGGGGGTATGTCAAACAGAGATGGAGGAAAAGATGCGGACAGGACCAGGTTCAGGTGGAAAAAACAATCAGTTCAGTTGTGGAAAGATTTTATTTGAGGGTCGGTAGCGTTGAGACATCTGGAGGGATGCGGCAAGGCGGTAGTCAGGAGACACGTGATTGGATGTCAGGTGTTAGAATAGGTGTGGGACAAGTAGATTTGGGTAGCGTCTTGCAAATACAATGATATCTGAACGCTAAGGGGCAAATGCTTATCCAAGGCGATAGTGTAGAGGGAGAACAATAAGGGTCCAGAACAGACCCCTGCGGGGACCCCCACACTACGAGGAACCAGAGAAGCACGGTGGTATTCAGCATAAAGATACCAAAGTAAGTTCGATTCAGAGAGATAGGCTAGAAAACAGGATGCCACTATTCATAGGCACAAGGAGTGAAGTATCTGCATGAGGATGGGACATGATCGACGTGTCAAAAGCAGAGGAGAGGTCAAGGAGGATCATTTAAACTACACAGGACGTCTCATGGCAAGCGCAGGACGGAATCCAAGATTGCAAAGGATCCAATAGATTATATAGCGAGGATCTGAGATAGCGAATGGAGCAGTTCAGTAAGGAGGGAGGTAGAGAGAAGGGAGAGAGAGATATAAACGAGTTGCGTGAGAGATCGGGTTAGGTGGGGGGAATGGTATATGTTATAATCAGATTAGGTGGATTATAAAGACGTATGTATACACAGTAATACATTAATGGTTTTATAATCGATTAGGTGAATATTAAAGACTTTATAGTATACCCAGTATAACATAATGGTTATAATCGGATAGGCGGGATTTTAAGACTTATAGTATACACAGTATATACATAAATGGTTAGTAAATCGGATTAGGCGGATTATAAAGACTTATGAGTATACACATAGCTAATAATGTTATAATGATTTAGGGGATATAAAGACTTATAGTATAACACAGTATATAATAATGGTTTATAATCGGATTAGGAGGATATTAAGATTTATAGGTATACACAGTATATACATAATGGGTTATAATCGGATTAGCGGATATAAAGACTTTATAGTATGCACAGTGTATTACTAATGGTTATAAGCGGATTAGTGGATATAAAGACTACAGTATACACAGTCTAGACATAATGGTATAAATCGGATGGCGGATAAAAGACTTATGTATACACAGAGTAATACATAATGGGTTATAATCGGATAGGGGATTCGGATATAAAGACTTACAGTCTTACAGATACAACAAGTATATATCATAATGGTTTAATCGGATTTAGGCGGATATAAAGACTTACAGGTATACACAGTATATACATAATGGTTTATATCGGGAATGTATTAGGCCGGGGGATATAAAGACTTATAGTTTACACAGTATATACATTAATGGTTATAATCGGAGTAGGCGGATATTATAAAAGACTCTTACCAGGTATACCAGTATATACATAATGGTTATAATGGTGAGGCGGATATAAAGGAACTTATAGTATACACGTAATACATAAATGGTATAATCGGATTAGGCCGGATCGGATATAAAGAACTTATAGTATACACAGTATATACTAATGGATAATCGGATTAGGGGATATTAAAACGCTTACAGTATACACAGTATTACATAATGGTATAATCGGATTAGGATGATTAAAGACTTATTAGGTATGCACAGTATATACATATGGTATACTCGGATTAGGCGGCTATAAAGACTTATCGTATAACAGATATAATTTAATGGTTAATTAATCGGATGATTAAAAGAGATTTAATGTAGGCCGGATGATTTATATATAAATAATTATAGTATGCACAGTGTTACATAAGGTTTATAATCGGATTAGGCGGATATATATAGGTATTATATAAGACCCTACAGTCTACACAGTATAACATTAATGGTTATAATCGATTAGGCGGGGGATGATTATAAAGACTCTTTTACAGTATACACAGTATATACATAAGGGTTATAATCGGATAGGCGGATGATATAAAGACTTTAGTATGCACAGTGTACATAATGGTTATTAATCGGGATGGGAGTAGGCGGATATTAAAGACTTATAGTATACACAGTAATACATAATGTGTTATAATCGGATTTAGGCGGATATTATAAAGACTTATAGGATGCACAGTTGTAAGGGATACATAATGGTTATAATCGGATGAGGCGGGGATATATATGGATATATAACGACTTACAGTACACAGGGTACATAAATGGTTATAATCGATTAGGCGGATATAAAGATTATTACAGTAGTATACACAGTCAGTATATATACATAATGGTTAAACCGGGATTAGGGGGTATAAAAGACTTATAGTATACACCAGTGTATACCTAAGGTTTTATAATCGGAATTGCGCGGGGATATAAAAGGATATAAAGACTTTTACCAGTATAACAGTGTATACATAATGGTTATAATGGATTAGGCGGATTTATTAGGCCGGATATAAAAATTACAGTATACACAGTGTATACATATGGTTATAACCGGATTGATTAGGGGATATCGGATATAAAAGACTTACCAGTATACACAGTGTATACATAAGGTTATAACCGATTAGGCGGATTTGATGGATTGGGGATTCGGATTATTTTATAAAGACTTATAGTAACACAGTATTATACATAATGGTTATAATCGGATTAGGCGGATATAAAGAACTGACAGTATAACATTTGGCTACATAATGGTTAGAAACCGGATTAGGCGGAATAAAGACTTATAGTAATACACAGTTATAGTATTAGGTATAGTATATACATAATGGTTATAATCGGATTAGTCGGATATTATATTATTGGGGGATTATTTTAGGGATGGATTATTATAATTAGGCGGATAGAAAGACGTACAGTATAAACAGTATATACATAATGGTTTTTATAACCGGATTGATTTTATTTGATAGGCGGATATTTTATAAAGATCTACTGACAGTTTATTTTTCTAAAAATAAAGACTTACAGTATACACAGTGTATTAGTGGTTATACATAAGGTTTTATAACCGCCGGATTAATATTAGGCGGATATTAATATCGGATTATTAATTGGGGATTATTTTGTGGGATATTTTTCTAGCGTGGATTATAAATAGGAATAAAACACGGGGGGAATTTTGGGATTTTTATATTATATGGATATAAGGAGATACGGATTATAAAACTTCTTACAGTTTCTTACAGATACACAGGTATGAAATTACATGGTTTAAATCGGATTTAGGGGATTATGATTATTTAAAGGTGATTTAAGGCGGAGGATATTATATATTATTATAAAAGGACTACAGTATAACAGTGATACATATATATACATAATGGTTATAACTGATTAAGATTTATTATTGGCGGATGGATTATACGGGATCGGGGATTATTAATTATTATTAGGCGGGGATGGGATGTAGAGTCGGAATTAAAGACTTACACGTAGACACAGTATATACATAATGGTTATATTAACCGGGATTAGGCGGATTTCGGCGGATAAAGATCTACAGTATACACAGTGTATACATAATGGTTTATAATCGGATTAGGGGGATTATAAAGACTTACAGTATAACACAGTATATACATAATGGTTATTATCGGATTGGCCGGATATAAACTTACAGTATACACATATCTACATAATGGTTATAAATCGGATTAGGCGGGATATAAAGACTTACCCAGTATTACACAGTGATTCATAATGGGTTTTATAATCGGATAGGCGGAAGATAAAGACGTACGTATACACAGTGTATACATATGGTATATCGGATTAGGCGGGGATCGGATTTAAGACTATACCAGTATACACAGTGTAGAATTAATGGTTATAATCGGATTAGGAGGATATAAAGACTTTATAGTATACCCAGTATAGAACATAATGGTTATAATAGGATTAGGCGGATATAAAGACTTATAGTAACACAGTATATAAATATGGTATTTTTTAAAAAAAAAATTTTTTTCGGATTAGGCGGATAGAAGACTTATAGTTACACAGTCTATACATAATGGTTATAATCGGTTAGGCGGATATAAAGACTTATAGATACACAGTATATAAATAAAGGTTATAAATCAGATTAGGCGGATATATATAAAGACTTATAGTATGCACAGTATTATACATAATGTATAAGTCGGATTAGGTGATATAAAGACTGATAGTATACACAGGTATAACAAATGGTTATAATCGGATTAGGTGGATATAAAGACTTACAGTATACACAGTATAAAAAAGGTATAATCGGGCTAGGGGATATAAAGATTAAGTATACCACAGGATACAAATGGGTATAATGGGTGAGGTGGATATAAAGACTTATCGTTACACAGTATATACATAAATGGTTTATAATCGGATTAGGTGGAGATAAAGACTTATTAGTATCACAGTATATACATAATGGTTATAATCGGATTAGGTGGATATAAAGACTTATAGTATACACAGTCTATACATAATGGTTATAAATCGGATTAGGTGGATATAAAGACTTTTAGTTTACACATTATATACATAATGGTTATAATCGGATCGGCGGATGTAAAGACTTAAGTAGTATACACAGTATATTACATAATGGTATATCGGATGAGGTGGATATAAAGACTTACAGTATACACAGTATATAAATTGAATGGTTATAATCGGATTAGGTGGATATAAAAGAAAAAAAACTCTATAGTATACACAGTATATACATAATGGTTATAATCGGATTAGGTGGAGATAAAGACTATAGTATACACGTATATACATAATGGTTATAATCGGTTAGGTGGAATAAAGACTTATAGTATAACAGTCTATACATAATGGTTTATAATCGGCTTAGGTGGATATAAAGACGTATGTATTAACCACAGTATATACATAATGGTTATATGGATTAGGCGGATATAAAGACTTTATAGTATACACAGTGTATTACATAATGGTTATAATGGGATTAGGGGATATAAAGACTATAGTATACACAGTATATACATAATGGGTATAATCGGATTAGGCGGATATAAAAGACTTATAGTATACACAGTATATACATAAGGGTTATAATCGGATTAGGCGGATATAAAGAACTTATAGTAACACAGTTGTAGACATAAATGGGTATTAATCGGGATTAGGCGGATATAAAGACCTTATAGTATCACAGTATATTACATAATGGTTATAATCGGCTAGGTGGGATATAAAGACTTATAGTATACACAGTATATACTAAATGGTTATAATCGGGATTTAGCGGATATAAAGATACAGTATACAAGTATTATACATATGGTATAATCGGATTAGGCGGATATAAGACTTACAGTATACCACAGTAATATACATAATGGTGATAATCGGATTAGGCGGATATAAAGAACTTATTAGTATACAAGTATATTACCATAATGGTTTAATCGGATTAGGCGGATTATAAAGACTGACAGTATACACTAGTTATACATAAGGGTTATAATCGGCTTCGGCGGATATAAAGGACTTACAGTATACACAGTATATACATAAGGTTATAATCAGATAGGTGGAGATAACGACTATAGTATACACAGTATATTACATAATGGTTATAATCGGATTAGGCGGGATATACATGACTTACGTTATACACAGTATATACATAATGGTTATAATAGGATTAGGCGGATATAAAGACTTAAGTATTACACAGTATATTAGTAATGGTTATAATCGGATTAGGCGGATATACAAGACTTACAGTTATACACAGAATATACATAATGGTTATAATCGATTAGGCGGATATAAAGACTTACAGGATACAAAGTATATACATAATGGTTATAATCGGATATTAGCGGATATAAAGAACTTTAGTAGCAACAGTATATTACATAATGGTTATAATCGGATAGGCGGATATAAAGACTTTATAGTATGCACTAGTATATACATAATGTTTATTAATCGGATTAGGCGATATAAAGACTTATAGTATTGCACAGTTATATACATAAGGGTTTATAATCGGATTAGTGCGGATATAAGAACTTATAGTATGCACAGTATATACATAATGGTTATAAGCGGATTAGGCGGGATATAAAGACTTAAGTATGCACAGTATATACATGAGGTATAATCGGATTGGCGGATATTAAAGAGTTAAGGATGCACAGTATATACATTAAGGGTATAAATCGGATTAGGCGGAATATAAAGACTTAAGTATGCACAGTATATACAAATGGTTTAATGGATTAGGCGGTTATAAGACTTTATGAGATGCCACAGTATATACATAAATGGTTAAAATCGGATAGGCGGATATAAAGACTTATAGTATGCACAGTAAACATAAGGGGTAAATCGGATTAGGCGGATATAAGACTTATAGTATACACAGTATATACATAATGGTATAATCGGATTACGCGGATATAAAGACTTATAGTTACCACCATATATACATAATGGTTATAATCGGATTAGGGATATAAAGACTTTATAGTATTACACAGTTTATACATAATGGTTATAACGGATTAGGGGAATATAAAAGACTTATTATATACACAGTATATACATAATGGTTATAATCGTATTAGTTAGGCGTATAAAGACTTATATATACACAGTATATAACATAAGGTATAATCGGATTAGGCGGATATACGACTTATAGATACACAGTATATACATACTGGTTTAATCGGATTAGGCGGATTATTATAAAGACTTAACAGTATACAACAGTATATACAAATTGGTTTTATAATCGGATTAGGCGGGATATAAAGACTTACAGTATGCACAGTGTATTACATAATGGTTATAATCGGATTATTAGGCGGATATAAAGACCCTTTTTATTGTATGCACAGTGTATACATAATGGTTATATCGGATTAGGCGGATTATAAAGACTTACATTGCACGTGTATACATAATGGTTATAATCGATTAGGCGGATATTAAAGACTTACCGTATGCACAGTGTATACATAATGGTATAATCGGATTAGGCGGATATAAAGACTTACCCCAGGTATTGCACAGTGTTACATAATGGTTATTAATCGGATTAGGCGGATATAAAGACTTACAGTATGCACAGTGGATACATAAGGGTATAATCGAAGACTTACAGTATAACAGGGGTATACATAATGGTTATATCGGATTAGGGGATATAAAGACTTACAGTAGCCAAAGTGTATACATTAATGTATAATCGGATTAGGCGGATATAAAGACTTACAGTATGCACAGGTATACATAATGGTTATATCGGATTAGGCGGATATAAAGACTTACTAGTATGCACAGTGTAATACAGAGATGGTTATAATCGGATTAGGCGGGATTATAAAGACTTTACAGTAGCACAGTATATTACATAATGGTTAATAAATGGATTAGGCGGATATAAGACTTACAGTATGCACAGTATATACATTTAATGGTTATAATCGGGATTAGGCGGATATAAAGACTTCAGTAGCACAGTATATACATAATGGTATTAATCGGATTAGGCGGATATAAAGACTTACAGTATGACAGTATATACATAATGTTATAATCGGATTGAGGAGGATATTAAAGATACCGAGGCCACAGTATATACATAATGTTTATAATTCGGATTAGGCGGATATAAAGACTTACAGTATACACAGTATATACATAATGGTTATAATCGGATTAGGCGGATATAAAGAATTACAGTATAAACAGTTATACAAATGGTTATAATAGGATTAGGAGGATATAAAGACTTACAGTATACACAGTATATACATAATGGTTATAATCGGATAGGCGGATATAAGATTACAGTTACACAGTAATACTAATGGTTTATAATCGGATTTAGGCGGATATAAAGACTTACAAGTATAACAGTTGTATACATAATGGTTATAATCGGATTTAGGCGGAGGATATAAGGACTTACAGTATACACGGTATACATAATGGTTAAAATCGGAGTAGGCGGATATAAAGAAATTACCAGTATACACAGTATATACATATGGTTATAATCGGATTAGGCGGATATAAAGACTTACAGTATACACCAGTATATAACATAATGGTTATACTAGGGATTAGGCGGATATAAAGGAATACAGTATACACAGTAATACATTAATGGTATAATCGGATTAGGCGGATGATAAAGACGACAGTATACACAGGTATATACATAAGGTTATAATCGGATTTAGGCGGGGATTATAAAGACTTACAGTATACACAGTATATTACATAATGGTTATAATCGATTAGGCGGATATAACGACTTACTTACAGGATACACAGTAAACATAATGGTTAGAATCGGATATTCGGGGATATAAAGACTTACAGTATACACAGTAGTATATACATAATGGTTATAATCGGATTAGGCGGTATAAAGAATTTACAGGTATACACGTAATAACATAATGGTATAACGGAATTAGGGGGATATAAAGACTTACGTATACACAGTATATACATAATGGTTATAATCTGATTAGCGGATATAAAAGACTTACGTAAACAGTATATTACATAAGGTTTTATAATGGATCGGCGGATATAAAGACTTACATTATACACGTATATACTAATGGTATAATCGGATTAGGCGATATAAAAGAACTACAGTATACACAGTATATACTATGGTTATAACGGATTAGGCGGATATAAGATTACAGTATACACAGTATATACTTCTAATGGGTATAATCGGATGAGGACGGATATTAAAGACTTACAGTATACACATCATACATAATGGTTTATATCGGATTAGGGCGGATATAAAGACTTACAGTATACACAGTATATACTAAATGGTTATAATCGGATCAGGCGGATATAAGATTACCAGTATACACAGTATATACATAATGGTTATATCGGATTAGGCGGATTATAAAGACTTACAGTATACACAGTATATACATAATGGTATATCGGATTAGGCGGATTTTATAAAGAATTTACAGTATACACAGTATATACATACTGGTTATAATCGGATTTAGGCGGATATAAAGGACTTACAGTATACACGGATTACATAGGGGTATAATAGGATTAGGCGGATATAAAGACTTACCAGGATTACACAGTGTATACATAAAGGTATAATCGGATGAGGCGGATATGATTAAGGACTTACAGTATACACAGTGTTACATAATGGTTATTAATCGGATTAGGCGATATAAAGGATTACACAGTACCACAGGGTATACAGAATGGTTATAATCGGATAGGCGGATAGAAAGACTGACAGTATAAACAGGTATAATAATGGTTCTAATCGGATAGGCGGATATAAAGACTTACGTTAGACACAGTGTATACAAATGGTATAATCGGATTAGGGATATAAAGACTTACAGTATGCACAAGTGTATTACATTAATGGTTATAATCGGATAGGCGGTATAACGACTTACAGTATGCACCAGTATATACATAAGGTTATTAAATCGTTAGCGGATATAAAGACTTTACAGTATGCACATATATACATAATGGTTTTTAAAATAGGATTAGGCGGATATAAAGACTGACAGTATGACACAGGTATATACCATAATGGGTATAATCGGATAGCGGATATAAGGACTACAGTATGCAACAGTATATACATAATGGTATAATCGGATTAGGCGGAATAAAGACTTAACAGTATACACAGTTATACATAATGGTTATAATCGGATTAGGAGGATATAAGGACTTACCAGTATAAACAGGTATATTACATAATGGTTTATAATGGATTAGGCGGATATAAAGATTACAGTATACACAGTATATACATAATGGTTATAATCGGATTAGGAGGATATAAAGACTTTATAGTATTACACAGTAGATTACATAATGGTTATAATGGTAGGCGGAATGAAGACATAGTATACACCAGTAATACATTAATGGTTATAATCGGATAGGAGGATATAAAGACTTATAGTATACACAGTATATACATAATGGTTATAATCGGATTAGGCGGATATAATTAAAGACTTATTAGTATATACCATATATACATAATGGTATGAATCGGATTAGGCGGCTAATAAAGGACATAGTATACACAGTAATTACAGAATGGTTATACGGATTAGGCGGATATAAAGACTTTAGATACACGTATATACATAATGGTTTATAACGGATTGGGGATATAAAGATTACAGTATACACAGTATATACATAATGGTTATAATCGATTAGGGGATTAAGACTTACAGTATTTACACAGTATTATACATAAGGTGATAATCAGGATTGGCGGATATAAGACTTACAGTTACACAGTATATACATAATGGTTATAATCGGATTAGGCGGATATAAAGACGTACAGTATTACACCAGGTATTACATAATGGTTATAATAGGATTAGCGGATATAAAGACTTTACAGATACACAGTATATAAATAATGTTATATCGGATTAGGCGGATATAAAGAACGTTATAGTATACACCAGATATAAATAATGGTTAAATCGGGAGTAGCGGATATAAAGACTTATAGATATACACGTATATACATAATGGTTATAATGGATTAGGCGGATTATAAAGACTTACAGTATAACAGTGTATACATAATGGTGATAATCGGAGTAGGCGGATATAAAGACCTTACCAGTATACACAGTGTATACATTTAATGGTTCTAATCGATTAGGCGGATATAAAGACTTACAGTTATACACAGTGTATAATAAGGTTATAATCGGATTAGGCGGATATTTAAAGAATTACAGTATACACAGTGTATACATAATGGTTATAAATCGGATTAGGGGATATAACGACTTTACAGTATACACAGTGTATACCTAATGGTTATAACCGGAGGATTAGGCGGATAATAAAGACGTACAGTATACACAGGTGTATACATAATGTTATAACCGGATATTAGGGGAATTATTAAAGAAGTATAGTATACACAGT
The DNA here is from genome assembly GCA_019447015.1 of Hymenochirus boettgeri. Taxonomy (NCBI): domain Eukaryota; kingdom Metazoa; phylum Chordata; class Amphibia; order Anura; family Pipidae; genus Hymenochirus; species Hymenochirus boettgeri. Next base: position 413,107,662 of record CM033469.1, read on the forward strand.
ATATACATAATGGTTATAATCGGATTAGCGGATTTATAAAAGATTATTATAGTATACACAGTATATACATAATGCGTATAACCGGACTAGGCGGATATAAAGGACTATTAGTATACACAGTAATACTAATGGTTATTAATAAGATTAGGCGGGTTTTATTATAAAGACTTATAGTTACCACAGTATATACATAATGGTTATAATCAGATTAGGCGTGATATAAAGACTTATAGTATACACAGTATTATTACATTAAGGGTTATAATCAGATTTAGGCGGATATAACGACTAGTTTAAATGGGATCCTCGTTGCTTTATGAATTTGCTTTGTGTTTATTCCTTGTTTAAACCCAAGTATACCCTAAGCTTGTCTCGATCTTCAGCATTTAAAGGGCAATAATACTCACCCATTCTCAACCATTCCTGCAAAGTACAGACACAAAAGTCCTGCCACCATTTTAATCTCCCTTGTTGCTCCGGTCGGACCTCCCCACTGCACTGATCAGTGACAGTCGGGAGGCAGCCAATGGGAAGACACTCCTCTTGCAAGGCGTCAACTCGAACCTGTCACTCAACGCGGCCACACATGCTATAATCAACAGAGGGCTTTATAACTCGGACTGGACATTACCCCAATATTGGAAACATCTTAGTGTTGCTGAAACTCTCTGCTATAATCCTGCCAATATGTTTATGTAATTCACGCTTCCATGTCATCGTTTGTATGGTACTCAATAGGAAAATGGATCTAAAAAATTTATACAATCACTGTCTGGAAACCACATTCCCGTTTATGTCTCCACCTACGGGTACAGACAACTAATTGTAACCTGGTATTCAGTCTCTGCAATAAGAAGTGTACAAGGATTACTGGGATGCGTCTGCTGCGGAACCATCTGTAATATTGTACTTCCAGGGTAATACGGAGGGTGAGATTCCCCTGAGATTTGGATATCTCAGGAAGAGAAGAAGTGCGGCTCTTGGTGAAATTCTAACTACGGATAATAAAGTTACAGAAGGATCACTCAGTCGTGAATGAAAGTGATACATGAGTTTATTTCAGCACATACATGTAAACATTTGCGCTCGTTACTCAAAATTTGCATTTTGTTCACACTTGAGATGCGCGAATGACATAGGAACTAGGCCCACATGTGATCCTGCGGATACTTGGCAGTTACACACACCGCGTTACTGAAGTCAGCTGCTCTCTATGGCACAACAATGTATACCGAAACTATACCTTAATGATGAAACGCACGTAGTAAGGTAATGCGATGTAACTCTACGGTACAAGCAATATAGTCCAAAACCTCTGCTGTTACCGGTAGGTTCTGTCTCCAAACCCTTACTCCCAGGGTTAAAGCAATCCAGTAAAATAACATTATGGAGGTGCACAATACACGTTACATTACATTACAAGTGTGAACACATAAGGTTTCAGGACTACGTTTTGTACCTTCCTTTTCGGTACAAAACATGGTAAAACCTCTGTGTGTTTACTTGTCTAAGGCTGAAGGGCCAAACTACACGAACTGTAATCGCGCCGCAAGTGTGCGGTCCTGTGCGAGTGTGCGCCAGTGTCACAGTTTGCGTTGCACAATTTACCGAATTTTCCGTATGGTAAAAAATGGTGATCGCACGTGGTAACAAAAAGTTCTGAAATTGAAAAGTGCTAGGTGGCCTTGCCCTTAGGATGGAAAAGGTTTACACACATGTGTAAATGAATCAAATGTAATGCTTCCCATTTCATGTATGTTTACATGATATAGTAACTGTGGCAGCACGGTGGCTCGTGGTAGCACTGATACTTGCCCCAGCGCTGAAGTCCTGAGTTCGATTCCACCCTTGGACAATCTGCAAGGAGTTGTATTTCTCCCGCGCTTTGAGTGGGGGGGGTTTTTCCTCCGGGCACTCCAGTTTCCCCACAATCATAAGACATACTGATAGGTGGATGTGTTCAAATAAATGTGTTAGATGTAAGCTCTTCGGGGCAGGGCCTGATGTGAATAATACATGTTTAATTGTAAAGTGCTACGGAAGATGTTGGCGCTATATAAATCAACAATAATTAATACTAAAAAAACTGGAATAATATTGGCCACGCCAAAATTTACATTAGCAGAGACTTGAATCTGATCTCAGTCCAGTGTCTAACTGTGCCACGTCTGTGTTTCCTTTTCAGATAACAAGACAAAGTTGTGTCCCATTTACTGCCATTGTGGTCTTGCCACATTCAGTGTTCTGTAAGCACACACAACATATATACATATTCCCCAACATTCCTAGATCCCATCGTGTCTCCGTCACTCATTCAGTCTTCTTATGTGACAGGACAGAGAATATTTTCGTTTTTCCTCCTTTTGCTGGATCACACTCGGATTCAAATTCACTACCAGGTAAACGAACAGACCAGCTTGAAAATATCCTTTTATTTTCTGTGTTTTCCTTTCATTAACAACAGTGTTTTATCTACTGCAGATATATTTACGTTATTTCCTTGGCTTAGGATCTACAAAGTGAAGTAGGTAAGAGCAAAATGGTTATATATATATTATAAGCTGATATTTACCCCATTATACAGTATATAGCGGGTAGAGCGATCGCACAGCGTTCAAGGATCCAAAGGCATGGGTGCCATACACACAAAGTAGTATATCAATATGCAAAGGCACTCTCAGGACTATGTTAACAAAGTAAAACTTTATTTGCAACAGTTAAAACGCTATCTACGCGTTCTCAGCTCCGAAAGCCATCCTCGGGATATGACGTCCTAACGGGAGTTTTTTATAGCCTCTCCAATGGGCACCCAGTGCAGTATCAACTAGTTACCGGTGGAGAGACATCAAGCATGAAGTACTAGTATCACAGCTAGTTACAATCAATAAAGTAATGCAACAAACAGAAGTATCAAAGAGAGGCTCTAAGACGAGCTGTAGGAATAGAAACATTATCATAAATAATTGATATGAGAAAAATGGCTGGGACCAGGAAAGGTCACCAAACTTACAGGAGATTCAAATAAAAGTTCTTATCATTTAAAATGGGTGCTAATTTTGCACCAACCAATCAGATGTTAGCGTTCAAGTTGTAAATAAGATCGGATTGGTTGGAGCAAAATTAGCACCATTCTTAAGCGATAAGAACTTTTATTGAATCTCCCTGTTACTATTGGTTACCAGCCGGTGATTTCGCCATCTGTTCCTTGAAAGCTCGTGGGGTTTTTTTGCCAGTATTAAGACAGTCCACATGGACATGTAAATAAATAGATAAACCCACTTGCTGTCACAGGAAATTTTTGTCTGATTTTTCTAACGGTTTTGCGCTATGAGGGTGGGCAAAGTCCTTACCGACAAGCATAGAACTGGGCAAGTAATGCAGTTGGGGATCTTTAACAAACCACCTTTATCGGACCCCACAGAGGGGCTTCATCCTGGTGATACAGGAGCCAACTCCGGTACATACCAACATATCATCATAGCAAATAACAAAGGAAATACACATGCTGCCTAATTAACCACCTTCTGGTTAAACAAGTGCCTTATAGTAACATATAAAAGTACTTCTGAACAAACAGTGTCTACATTGAATTTCAACACTTACTTTAGTTAAAAGCGGATGTTTAAGGAAATCGTTGAAAGAGCGGGAGCGTAATTAAACCATACATTAAAGAGCAATGGTCCGGGTGCATAACCCCCAGACCCTCCGTAAACTTGCAATGTAGACACAATCTAGTAAAGGTTGAAAGGCTTCTTTGTTGAACTCACCCAGTGTAACAGGTGAGCTCAGGTGAGCTCCAGCTTCATATAATCCATCCACACCAACTGGAATCGAAGCTCTAGTTTCGTAAAACCAAGTCTTTATTCAATACAATACATGTAATGACAAGAACAGTAACACTGTATTATGTTGATTTTACAAGGGTTAATTTTGTTTTGTTTGTTGTTCATCTCATTTTGTCTGCTTTGTGGTTTCTATTAGGGTTAAATAATTAATGGGGGGACTCCATGTGGATTTTAGTGGCCCCTTCCTGCTTATCACTCTATCTTGAGTCATTCATACTAGATTAAGTAATGGTAGTTACGAAACGCATCGGGACCGTAGAGTGTTTTCCGTTTTATTTCATTATGTAGAATAATAGACTTGGTTCGAAACTAGAGCTTCGATTCCAGTGTGTGCCCGCTCACTTTTTGATTTTTGGACATACACATATCCGAAAAAATTACGTCCAGTCTAGAGTGTGTGACGGGAGTAATTGAACGGTAACTGTCTGTTCATTTTCACCAGATTCCAATGTTTTTTGGTAACATCCATCATGTACCACTTTGGGAGTGTAGGTGGTACAAACATCAATGGAAATGCCCGGTGGGATGCCTCAAAAAGAACAAGAAAGAAAAATCCAGCACAGACCTCACTGAGTGAATGATTATATAGAGATCTCATCACTGCACCTCTCATGAAATTGCCAGAGCCTTAGTATTATATAGTGGATAATTACCCCCTACTGTAAATTATAAGGATATTAGAATTCAACACTTGGGGGGGGGAGGAGTCCGTGCCAACATAAAAGCACGAAGGCCGGAGGCGAGATTACCTTTTATACAGGGAACGGAACTCCTATAATACCCTATAAAGCCCTATGAATTTACAGTAGGGGTACATTATTCGTTATACCCACCCCTCCCCCCCCCTCATTTATAAAAAAACCCATGGTTATTGTGCCAGAACCACAGGCGCAGACAAGTTTATAGCGAACACACACACACACCAACACACTACAGCTGACATTACCCCTTCTACTCCTGGCAGTCACTGATTAGGCCAACCAACCTGTCCTTTAAGTTTCCGGGGTTCTAGCAGGTTAGGACCGCCCCCTCCGCTTCTCCTGGATCCCTCAACACACCCGGCTTCGGTTCCGGAGAGGCGTATCTTCTGCTTGATGCTGGCTGATGCGGCTCTTTTCTGAGTACGTCCGTGTTATATATGTTATATATTTACCGTTTATATTATATATATTATACGTATATTATTACATTATAATATAGATTTTATTTATATTACCAATATACCGATTATCAGGATGTTTGGTTATTGACCCTAAAGCGGTTTTTTTTCCGCTACACACGCCACCCCACAGGGCGACGCTCACGGAGGTGCAGTGTGCGAAAAATGTTAAAAAGACACTTTTGGCTCAATTTGAATTCAGCATTCGGCCACCTGCACGGTTAAGTTAACCATTAAGCGATTATACTCGCTTAGCACCTTACCTTTGCCTCTTACCTTTACTTTTAAACGCCAGCCAATGGTAAAATGTAAAAGTTCAGAATGCCGGCCGTGCGAATATTAGCACCAGAGTCGGTAATCAGTGTCCACCAAGCTTGAACCGGGACCCTCCCTCCATGCACTATAAGTGCCTTGGTGGACCCTTGGAGGGCTTGAGGGCTAAGGGGTCCCACAGCTTGAACAGGGACCACCCTCCTGCGGCTTTGTAAGGCGCCCTTTCAGTATAAGAAAGTGCCTTTGTAAAGAGCCCTTGGGTTGCACCTTCTTTCCTTGGTGGCTCCACTGAGGCCACCAACCCATGGAAGTTACCCGCAAACCGCCAGGGTATCTCCGGGGTTGCTGGTGGCCTCAACGAGGTAGATGTTACCGCTTCTGATCCACCGTCTTCATTATTCACAGCCAGTGACACCAAACACTGCGGACCCCAGTGAGCCATGGCACGTTGGCTTCGACGAAGCCCAATGTTGCTGACCTCTCTTTCTTCTGCCAGCTACTGCGATTGACTATGAGCTCCCGGTGGTTTGCAGCTCTTTATATGGTTGGCAGGAAAATCCTAATTAAATTCTATTGGTCAATTTTTCAATGCTTGCAAATCACATGGTTATACAGTACCCAATCATATTTCATGCGGACCACCCATGCACAATCCTTTCCCGCAGCCCCTCCCCAACTCCCTGACTCCAACGTAGGGATTTAAACACCCTACATTGCGCTAAGTACAGTATCGCCGGAAGGGGAGTGCTTTTTGCTGCGATGTGGACGCCTTAGAAAACATGGCAAAAAATAACAATTTTACGCGGAGATGTGCAAGGGTATTTTTGGGTGGTAATAAGCACTTTATAAATATGCCCGAAGTGTTCAGGAAAGTACACATGCGTGTCAACATTGTAACTTTCTTAAGATAAAGAGAAACGTTAAGAGGACAATATGAAAGGGTAACCTACCTTTCAAAAACAATGATGATTTCCAACTGTCGTGTGTTTTCTCTTTACAGAATAACAAAGTGTGTGGTGCCAAGGGCCCCCATCGAGCTGGCAAAAGAAATCCCCAAATGTCAATGTTATCCCTTCAAAAGAAGGTAAATATCATCAAAACCTGGTTACAAACCAATAGTTCATAGATGGTGTCCTGAAATTTTCACAACCAGATTACTCTATGGCTCAGGGGTCAATCCCAGGCTAAAGACTAAATAGCTTTATTTGTTCCTTCTATACCCTTCGTATAGTGCAAGGCTATAACACGGTACAAAAAAACCTAATTATGTCAGCAGAGCCGTTCTATTCGTGTGTAAAGCACGTTTTACAAAAAACCACACATACAAACGGAGCCTCACATATTAACCAGTGAGTCGGCACATTGTACAGAATATGGACCATTCAAACAGACGTCCGCACTCAGATGATACCAGATGCCATTTGACCAACGTAACTAACAATGTAACTTCAGGTAAATGTGTTAAATTAGGTCTGAAAAACAAGGATAAAAAGAATTGGCCACAGGCCGGTTGCCATATGAAAATATGTCCAAGAAATATATGTAATTTTATAACATGTGATGAATGGCGTGTTAGTAAAGGTTTCAATGAAAGACTATCCATTGCTGGAAGGAATGTCAAATCTAGCAAAATGGATCCCGCCATTGTAAACATCTGTGGGGAGGGATAGATGAAGGCAGAAACTCCAAACTACTCGAGAAATATGTCTCCTATACCATGTACTTAATACCACATTCATTGTGTTGTTTGTGTAGTTTGGTACATACTACCTCTGGTGGGCGGGGGGGAGTCACCAACAAACACTGGAAAAAACACACACAGGGGACATACAGATGTGTTTTTTAACCCAATTTAAGGGCCACAATGGTACATATCAATGCCTATACTTATAACCTTTAGATGGCAATTCACAAGAACAGATTGTTGCATTCAATGAAAATTCAACAGTGAACCCCACCCCATATCCTCCCCAAGCATCTCTGCCATTGACTTACAAGACCCGTGTCTCAGCAAAAAATGCAGGAGAAAAAGTCCCACACGAGGCGAGGAATCAAGCCAACGATATACACCGTTATCCATAAAAAATCCTTTATTCATCAATTAAAATAATGGGTCCACATTGCTATAAAGTTGGATGATCATCAAAGGAAACGGGGGAAGGGGGAGAAGAGTTCTGCGAAAAAAGTGTCAGGCACACAGCCACGTCCATTTGAGATGCGTCCGACTCAGGACAACTAGACTCCTCATGGTGACCTTTAAAAGAACCCAGATTAGGAAGGCTAAGCCGATTCCCTCACCCCTGGGTTTAGCGTTCTAAGTCCTGTACTTACCTCTGAGTTCAACCGCAACATGCTGTTCTACACTTCCTTCTCAGGCACAGCTAACCAAGAGGAAGACACAATGTTGCCAAGAAGGTTCGTCATAGTGGTGAAACCCGGGTGAGGAGAGAGAGGCGGGGAGCATTCTTGTGATCGGAAGGTAAGTAAAGGAAAAACTGACTCAGGTGTAAGCAGTCGAGCGGTTTAGGTCCTCAAACCTGGGTTCTTTTAAGGGAGGGTGGAACCAAAACATATTACATACGAGAGGGTAAGTTATGACAAATCTTCAATCACATTGTTTTGGGTCCAGGAGGTTTGCAATATCAAAGTTTCCCCTTGGGAAAGAGCAATAATGGGGGATTTCAAGTTGCTTTAGTGGATTTCTGGCAAAAATGTTGTGTGCGATGTACGCATTTGACGCCGCGATCAGCACTTATAGTCTTAAAGGAGGAAACTAATGTCTCCAATCTGTTGTATTCAATTAGATCAACTGGACTTGAAAATTGTAGTTCTGAAGACGTTTCGCTAGTCATCGACTGGCTTTCTCAATCAGAATGACTTGTACAAGACTCGTGCAATTATTACCCTGGAAATCCCATTGCATTTATTCACAGCCAGGTTAGGGTTTTTTGTGAGTGGGATAGTGCCTAAGAGGTGTTATAGAAACGCCCAGAGTAAGTAAGGTTGTTTTAAAACAGCATTGTACCAGGGACAGTTGGGGGTGTCGACCCCCCACATCTATTTAGGCTGTAGGCTTTATTTAGGATGTTCCGGCCTGCAACACAGAGCCGAGGAAGAACATCCCCCTAGCACAGAGGCGAAGGCTAAGAAATGAAAACATCTCAGAGGAGCCCTTAAAACTTGGGATATCCAGATGGGCTTTGTCAAAAGAAGTTAGAGGAAAGAAAAGAACACAAAATACCAACAGTGAAGAGGGAAAAGCAGACAGGAGAAGAGGAAGAAACATGGTCATCCCATATGTAGCAGGTCTCCGAAGAAATAAAAAGAGAATTTTCAACAAAACATTCGTATCCCTGTCTGCTTAAACAGACAACACACTGAGCAGCAATTGAGTACATCGCAAAGACCCAATACCAAAAAAACAAGAAAAAGCGAATCCTTATGCAGTGCAGTGCAGTGAAGAATGCTCTGATTTGTATGTGGGGGAGACCAAACAGCAACGCATCAACGTATGCCCAGCAGCAGAAAGAGCCAATTCCTCGGGTCGGACCTCAGCGTGTAATTGGCATCTTAAGGTATAAAGGACTACCTTTGAAGATTGTAATGTTAACATACGGGCGAAGGAAAGTGACTGGTTCAAGAGAGGTGTTAAGGAGGCCATTTATGGAAAAATAAAGAAAACAAGCCTAAATAGAGGTGGGGGGGTTCGACACCCAACTGTCTGCCATGTTACATTGCTGTTTTTAACACATTACTCTGGGCGTTCCAATAACCCCTCTTAGCCACTATCTAATCAAACCCTTAACACCGGCTGTGATATGCTAATTGGGATGTTCCAGGGTACATAATGCCACATTCTTGTACAATTCATTCTGAATTGAGAAAGCCAGTCGGATGATAGCGAAACGGTCTTCAAGAACTTACATTTCAAGTCAGTTGATCTAATTGAATACAACAGAGATACATGGAAACTGGGATGAAGAGAACCTTCACAAGCATAAGTCTCCAGAAACATTGCTCCAATAGCACATTCACAAAGCTACCAAATGATGTTGTCTCACCTCTGCCCTTTGATTGTGTCATTTCCAGATGCAATAGCAGGTTGACAAGGGAATAGCTGCAAATCCAGTGTTAAAGAGCCACATGAGTGAAAGCATGTGTGTCTTGCATAAAAACCATGCGCTAACAAGTATTGAATGCTGTAGTGTGACTTTAACCCCAGGTCACACTACTGCCCACCCATGCACTAGGGTGTTAGTCAATTGTGCAGTGAATGTGATGCAAAATGTTTGTTTTTTCCTACGTTTTACCCTAAAATCCATGGAAAACCCACACCAAGGGATGTAATATCACCTAAATGGTGTACTGCAGGTTTATTGGAAAATACGCCGGGCCACCCATTCCAAAGCTAATTAGACGAAAACCCCCCCCCAATGGCGATTAAATGGTGGGGTTTTAAAAAGCAGATACTATCCTCAACCGTGACCACCAATGGCGTACAGGCATGTAAGAGCATCGTGGGACCGTTGTCACGTAGGCAGTGTCCATATCCCATCTCCCTGTTTATGTATTAATCCAGTAATTCTCAATATTTTTACATACTTATCTAGCCCACTACTGTATCTATTGCCATACCTCATCTGTTGAAGTTTCATCTTTCTCATTGTAGAGAAATCTTTCCTAACCTGAAGATGAAACTTCTTTACTTCCAACCTTAAAGGATGTCCACGTGTCCTCTGATATGACCTATTAGTGAACAATGCACCAGAGGGTTTATTGTATGGCCCATATATTGATTGTTTAGTTGAAGAAAAGGTAGGTAAGACATAGTCCTTTAACTCCCGTTCTTCAATTTAAAAGGCACTTTTGTAAGACCCTTTAAAGGACACGTTCAGCCATAAAATAAAATTTTACATATAGGTGCAGCACACCCCCAAACCCCGTTTTCGTTTTATTTACCATCCCAAAGATGCCCCAAAGCTATTTACCAAACCCGGTGCCTCACTTCCTGGGTGATACCTCTTGCTGCTGTTGCAAGCTGGTTTCAAGCACCCAAAGCAGCTGTGAGGTGCTTCCTGGCTGGCTGTGCCGTGACATCACCGGGGCACTTTAGAATGACAGCTGGGACCAGGAAGCAGAGCGGCAAAGACAGGAGAGCGTTGAGGACCGACCGAGTTTTGTAAGATCTACAGAGGCATCTTTGGGGAAGGTGAGTGAAACTAAAATTGAGTGCGAGGTGCTGCACCTACAGATAAAATTTTATTTTATTGCTTTAAATCTGACATATGCAGGTAGTTCAGAAATTAAGATTATAAATCACGTTACCATAATTTATGGGATATGTGATAATCAATCTCCCTGTACATTTCTTTTAATTAATAGATAGTCTCATCAATCTGTACAGACAGTGTATCCTCACAAGATGCCCGGATAGGAATGGCCCACATGGGGAGGAATGAGTGTATAGCGAGGGACCGGACAGAGAATTCCTTCCTACAAATGATTATATTTCCATCATCTTCGATTCTTATCATTTCTCTTTTCCTTATTTTTCTTATTAAGTTAATTGTTTTCACTAAATTCAGGACATCCTATTGTCAGCGGCAAAGAACCGGAACCTCAGCTTCCTTCTCCTGGTCTCCATTCAAGTTGAGCTTCTCACCGTGTTCCTGTTCCTCGGTCGCCCTTGTGGAATAACCTGCATGTTACGTAAATCAGTTTTGGAAGCACATTTATCCATAGCTGTCTATTCTATCCTGGCCAGACGATCATGGTTTACATGCATTCAAAGCACCAAGCTGGGAGCTCCTGGAGGAAAATGGGTGGGAGTCAACTGTCAATCTGTAGTCTTGTTCTTTCACAATTTCAAGTAATAATACGTATAACTTGGTTAACCTACTCACCTCCATATCAAGAACTGGGACAATTCACACTTACCCTGGTACAATATCATTCAGTGTAATGAGGATCATCTATGCCTTTTACTCAGGTTATCGGTTTGATTATATGGGGAGTCTGGCAGTGTTAGGTTTGTTTTAGCATTTTAGCTCGGACCTTACCGGACAGTTAATGAGGCCAAGTAATCACTTTCAGTATGATGGTCTTCCTGCAGTGTTTGGATCACAATGATCCGGCCTATATGAGCACAAGGGGAAAAGACCGTCGTGTGGAGATATTCGCCAACTGACCTCAGTGGCTGGGACTTTTAGGCTGTATCTTTCTACCAAAATGTTACATCGTTTTATTTAGACCTGAAACAAACACAAAATCATGTTTACTGGGAAATAGAGACCAGTGATTGATATTGACTTAGATATCTATTGTACCATCTGATTATTCTTTATATTTTATATTTATACAGAATTCTATTTCCATTCTATTACAGATTAATGTACTGCTAAAGAAGGTAGTGAAGAAATAAACTATAATTATCTATACTGTATTTATTAAGGTTAATTTAACAAATTTTACAAACAAATTTACAAAATCCAACTACTATGAATTAGAATCTTTTATGACTGTGATACACTTTTATACATTCTCTCAGAAGTGTTTAGAATACAATAACACAATCTTTGACTTCATCATTTATAAACGCAGTTACGTAAGAAAACAAAAATTGTCAAAGTCCTGCCAAAATTTTTAGCAAAGATTGTAACCTCTTTATAAATATCATTAAAGGGGAACTGTGGTCTCCAGACACTCCTCCTCTTTTTTAAATTAAATGACTCCAGGATCACGTGTCTAGCTACAGTCTATCCAAAAGCACTGCTAGCACTGTGAGCTGTGACATCACCAGAGCACCAAGCCCCTGACTTGAGCATGCCCACTTGTATTCTTCTGCTAGGATATTGATTCTGCAGAGATATTGATTGCAACCCTATAACCAGCTTCAGAAAAGATACATTTTGGGAGGGGGGGGGTAGATGACAGAGATTGAGTAGAAAAGAGGTTTTTTTAAGCCTAGGGACATCATACTACGTCAATAGGAGGGCCACTTGTATGGAGACCACAGTTCCATTGAAAAGTGAAAAGTATAAACAAATTGGAAATGAAATATATTTTCTGCTTCAGAAATACACCCTGTTTTTCTACATACAGGCAGACCTGTGTCTATCTGAAACAATGAAAATACTACCCACATTGTAATAAATGATATGGTTATCATAATACATAAGTTTATGTAAGTTAATTTATATCAGGAGCACTGGTCCTTTAAAGACAGCCCTGTGTTCTCCCCAGGTCTCCAGGTAAGTGATGGAACATTGGATTCATCCAATAACGGCAATTTAGGGCTGGGCCACACTTTCCCACGGGTTTACCATCGCTCTTGCGATCTGTTAGTGCGTGAGATTTGCAGAGTGGTGCATTATTATGTGGGTGACCATTGTATGCAATGCAATCTGTTTTCGGAGTTCATGTGATTGATTTTTTTTTTTGCAAAATTACAAATGACCTCAGCCTTAGGGCACACCAGGACGTTTTAACACTCGTTTCGATCACATGGCTAGAAAGCGCACACTAATGTGGCTCAATGGAGTGGCCACACTAGGTGCGATGGGGTCATTGCAATGAGATCCGTTGATTGGGAGCACACACGATCACCATTTTTTGTGCTCTATCCGCAAAATGACAGGATTAGCAGTGAAAGCATCCGCCAACATGTATGAAGCGTGTTTAACCTCGGCCTTGCTGTTACATGTTCAGGTGTGAAATTTTAGACTGAAATTCTGCTTTCAGTGCTTGTTCCTCTTGACTTTACATATTCTCTCCTGTGCGGAAGCGAACCCATTATAGTCTATGGGAGACTAATAGTTCGGAAGTTTGGGTAATACCAATACAGTTAAAATAACAATGGTAACTTACTGTAAATGGCTGTGGCACCTGGGAAATGTTCTGGGGAGATAGATAGAAAACGAGATTGTAAGCTCTTTGGGGCAAAGACCTCCGTTTCTTTTGTGGCAAGGCTCTAGCACTTATAAAGTTATATTTCTATAATTTATGTACAGTACTGAACTATATATGTATTTTTCCCCCTTGTATAACTTTGTCCCCCAAAATGTCCCCCACACAGATAACTATAATAGAAATGCCCCCCACACAGATAACTATAATAGAAATGTCCCCCACACAGATAACTATAAAAGAAATGTCCCCCACACAGATAACTATAATAGAGAATTGTCCCCCCACACAGATAACTTCTATAATAGAAATGTCCCCCAACAGTACACTATCATATAGGTGGTCACACCATGTCCCCACGAATTTTTTTTATCTCCACCGCCCCCCACTAACTATAATAACGCACAAGATAAACTATAATAGAAAGTCCCCACACAGATAACTCTTAATAGAAATCGTCCCCCACACAGGTAAACTATAATAGAATGTCCCCACCAATGTTCCGACCACTCATCCTACAGTGTTTCTAAAACTATCATAATAGAAATGTCCCCCCCTAGTCCTACAGATACCTTTACTTTTTTTCCCCCCCCCAATGTGTAGTTAGGAGTGTATGTCTTCCCACCACACAGATATAAATATAATAGAAATGTCACCCCAAGACCAGCTAAGTACTATAATAGAATGTCACCACACAGATAACTATAATAGAATGTCCCCCACACGATAATATAATATTTTTGAAATGCCCCCACCCCCACATCAGAGAGCTTTTTTTTTACCCCCCCGATACATAGTCCCCTTTTAATATTGTACCCCCCTTTTTTGTCCTTAGGCGCATGATATATAGTGCTAGTCCAACCCCCCCACCTATAACTAGAACTGTCTCCCTACACAGATAACTATAACTAGAAATGTCCCCCAACACAGACTATAACTAAATTATACAAGATAACTAACTTTAGAAATGTCCCCCACACAGATAACTATAATAGAAATGCCCCCCACACAGATAACTATAATAGAAATGTCCCCCACACAGATAACTATAATAGAAATGTCCCCCACACAGATAACTATAATAGAAATGTCCCCCACACAGATAACTATAATAGAAATGTACCCCCAAAACAGATAACTATAATAAAATGTCCCCACCACACAGATAACTATAATAGAAATGTTCCCCCACACAGATAACTTATAGAAATTTCCCCACACGAATAACTATAATATAAATGTCCCCCCACCAGACAGATCCCTATAATAGAAATGTCCCCCACACAGATAACTATATGAATGTCCCCCACACAATAACTATAATAGAAATGTCCCCCCACATCAGATAACTAATAATAGAAATGTCCCCACACAGATACTTAACTGAAATGTCCCACACCAGATAACTATAATAGAAATGTCCCCCACACATAAACTATAAAGAACTGCCCCACACAGATACATAATAGAAATGTCCCCCACACAAGATAACTATAATAGAAATGTCCCACCACTAGATAACTAAAGAAATGTCCCCCACCAGATACTATAATTATACACAGATCATAATATAGAAATGTGCCCCACACAGATAACATAATATAAATGTCCCCACCCATATAACTATAATAGAAATGTCCCCACACAGATAACTATAATAGAAAGGTCCCCCCACAGATAACTATATAAGAATGTCCCCCCCAGATAACATAATAGAAATGTCCCCCACACAGATAACTATAATTATACATAGATAACTATAATAGAAATGTCCCACCCAGATAACTTAATAGAAATGTCCCCCAACAACAGATAACTATAATAGGAAATGTCCCCCCACACAGATAACTATAATATACACAGATAAACTAATAGAAATGTCCCCACAATACTAATAGAAATGTCCCCCCACACAGATAACTTAAATAGAAATGTTCCCCCCCACAGATAACTATAATAAAATGTCCCACACAGATAACTATAATAGAAATGTCCCCCACACAGATACTATATAGATTTCACACGATAACTATAATGAAATGTCCCCACACAGATAATATAATAGAAATGTCCCCCACACAGATAACGATAATAAAATGTCCCCCACACAGATAAACTATAATAGAAATGTCCCCCCACCGATAACTATAATAGACATGTCCCCCAAACAGATAACTATAATAGAAATGTCCCCACCGATAACTATAATAGAAAATCCCCCCACAGTAACTATAATAAAAGGTCCCCACACAATAACTATAAATAGAAATGCCCCCCCCACCGATAACTTAATAGAAATGTCCCACACAGATAACTATAATAGAAATGTCCCCCACACAGATAACTATATAGAATGTCCCCACACAGATAACTATATAGAAATGGTCCCCCCACACAGATAACCTATAATAGAAATGTCCCCCACCAGATAACTATAAATAGAAATGTCCCCCACAACAGATAACTATAATGAAAAAATGTCCCCACACGAAAACTATAATAGAAAGCCCCCCCACACAGATAACTATAATAGAAATGTCCCCACACAGATAACTATAATAGAAATGCCCCCACACAGATAACTATAATAGAAATGTCCCCACAACGATAACTATAATATAAATGTCCCCCACACAGATAACTATAATAGAAATGTCCCACACAGATAACTATAATTATACATAGATAACTATAATAGAAATGTCCCCCACACAGATAACTATAATAGAAATGTCCCCACACAGATAACTATAATAGAAATGTCCCCCACACAGATAACTATAATAAATGTCCCCACACAGATAACTATAATTAACACAGATAACTATAATAGAATGTCCCCACACAGATAACTATAATAGAAATGTCCCCCCACACAGATAACTATAATAGAATGTCCCCCACACAGATAACTATAATATAAATGTCCCCACACAGATAACTATAATAGAAATGTCCCCCACACAGATCTTATATAAATGTCCCCACACACATACTATAATAGAAATGTCCCCACACAGATAACTATAATAAAATGCCCCACACAGATACTATAATAAAATGTCCCACACAGATACTATAATAGAAATGTCCCCACACAGATAACTATAATAGAAATGTCCCCCCACACAGATAAACTATAATAGAATGCCCCCAACGAAACTATAATAGAAATGTCCCCCACACAGATAACTATAATAGAAATGTCCCCCACACAGATAACTATAATAGAAATGTCCCCCACACAGATAACTATAATAGAAATGTCCCCACACAGATAACTATAATAGAAATGTCCCCCACACAGATAACTAATAATAGAAATGTTCCCCCACACAGATAACTAATAATAAATGTCCCCACACAGATAACTATAATAGAAATGTCACCCCACAGATAACTATATATAAAATGTCCCCACACAGATAACTATAAATAAATGTTCCCCACACAGATAACATAATAGAAATGTCCCCCACACAGTAACTATAATAGAAATGTCCCCCACACAGATAACTATAATAGAAATGTCCCCCCACACAGATAACTATAATATAATGTCCCCACACAGATAACTATAATATAAATGTCCCCCACACAGATAACTATAATATAAATGTCCCCCACACAGATAACTATAATAGAAATGTCACCCACACAGATAACTATAATGAAATGTCCCCACACAGATAACTATAATAAAAATGTCCCCACACAGATAACTATAATGAAATGTCCCCCACACAGATAACTATAATAGAAATGTCCCCACACAGATAACTATAATAGAAATGTCCCCCCACAGATAACTATAATAGAAATGTCCCCCACACAGATAACATAATAGAAATGTCCCACACAGATAACTATAATAGAAATGTCCCCCACACAGATAACTATAATATAAATGCCCCCCACACAGATAACTATATAGAAATGTCCCCCCCACATACTACTATAATATATGTCCCCCACACAGATAACTATAATAGAAATGTCCCCACACAGATAACTAAATAAAAATGTCCCCCACACGATAACTATAATGAAATGTCCCCACACATATAAACTATAATAGAAATGTCCCCCACACAGATAACTATAATAGAAATGTCCCCCACAGATAAATATAATAGAAATGTCCCCCACACAGATACTATAATAGAAATGTCCCCCACACAATATAACAAAGATAATAGAATTCCCACACAGATAACTATAATAAAATGTCCCCACCCAACAACTAGAAATGTCACCCACACAGATAACTAAATAGAAATGTCCCCCACACAGATAACTATAATAGAAATGTCCCCCCACAACAGATAACTATAATAGAAATGTCCCCCACACAGATAACTATAATAGAAATGTCCCCCACACAGATAACTATAATTATACACAGATAACTATAATAGAAATGTCCCCACACAGATAACTATAATAGAAATGTCCCCCACACAGATACTATAATAGAAAGGTCCCCCACACAGATAACTATAATAGAAATGTCCCCCCCACGATAACTATAAATTATACACAGATAACTATAATAGAATGTCCCCACACAGATAACTATATATAAATGGCCCCCCCACATAACTATAATTAACACAGATAACTATAATAGAATGTCCCCACACAGATAACTATAATAGAAATGTCCCCCACACCGTACTAAATTATACACATAAATAACTATAATAGAAATGTCCCACAACATAACATAATAAATGTCCCCACAAGATAACTATAATAGAAATGTCCCACACACAGATAACTATAATAGAAATGTCCCCACACTATAACTATAATAGTAAATGGCCCCACACAGATAACTATAATATAAATGTCCCCCACACAGATAACTATAATATAAATGTCCCCACACAGATACTATATAGAAATGCCCCCACACAGATAACTATAATAGAAATGTCCCCCACACAGATAACTATAATATAAATGTCCCCACACAGATAACTAAAATAGAAATGTCCCCCACACAGATAACTATAATAGAAATGTCCCCCACACAGATAACTATAATAGAAATGTCCCCACAGATAACTATAATAGAATTTCCCCCACAAATAACTATAATAGAAATGTCCCCCACACAGATAACTATAATAGAAATGTCCCCCACACAGATAAATATAATTAGAAATGTCCCCACACAGATAACTATAATATAAATGTCCCCACACAGATAACTATAATAGAAATGTCCCCCACACAGATAACTATATAGAAATGGCCCCCACACAGATAACTATAATATAAATGCCCCACACAGCTATACTATAATAGAATGTCCCCCACACAGATAACTATAATAGAATGTCCCCACACAGAATAACTATAATAGAAATGTGCCCCCCACAACAGATAACTATAATAGAAATGCCCCCACACAGATATAACTAAATAGAAATTGCCCCACACAGATAACTATAATAAAATGTCACCCACACAGAAACTATAATGAATGCCCCCACCACAGAAACATATAGAAATGTCCCCCACACAGATAACATAATAGAATGCCCCCACAGATAACTATAAATAATGCCCCCACAACAGTAACTATAATATAATGCCCCCACACAGATAACTATATATAAATGTCCCACACAGATAACTATAATATAAATGTCCCCACACCGATAACTATAATAAAATGCCCCCACACGATCACTATAATATAATGTCCCCACACAGTAAACTATAATATAAAGTCCCCAACCATACTATAATGCCCACACAGATAACTATAATTAAATGTCCCACACAGATACATAAAAATGTCCCCCACAGATAACTATAATAGAAATGCCCCCACACAGATAACTATATATAAATGCCCCCCACACTAGAGATACAATGATATTACCCTACACATAAAATGGTAAATAAGTGCCGATGATGGTTAAGTTTACTTACCTACCTGTAATATCAATTTGATAGCAAATACCAAGGCAAAAACAACACCCCAATCCTTCGCTAAAAACCAGTTTGTTTGATTTTATGTAATTTTTGGAGCCAATTTTTTCCCCTGCGTTTTTGTTGGGTGAATTGAATGAGTACTATCAGTTCCTTTGAAATCATGGACGTCATAATCTTCATTTACTTATTTTCCTGGGGACGTTTTTTTGCAGCTTGGAAAAAGGGGCAGTTTCCCATACTTTTATTGTAAAACAGAAAAAAGTGTGTGTATTACCAAGTTGAATACGGGGATCATGTCTGTTTTGAGTGAAATCTAATCGGAAAATCGCATTCCGGCCGAAGTGTTTTCCCCCAAGAAGTGTTTTTTTTTTCACCATCAGCAAGATCAATATCTTGGTGATCAGACAATGGTCGTGTCAGCCAATAGCAGCTCCCACTTGCCCTATGGTCAGGCCTCAACAGGGTTACAAAATCTCTGCTGTTGACCCTTTGTTAAAACTCTGAGCTCGTTTCCCTATCTCCCTTTGTTGTTGGTTCACTCAGCACTTTGATATTTTTTCACTGTCGTCTCAAAGGTGTGACTCAACTGTACCATGCACAGACCTCTACGACAGGTTAGGCACAATAACAGTCAGGAGTTCTCGCTGGTTGTAGAACTGACTAAACCCAAATGTCAGTTCAAATGGCCATTCATATTTTCTTATTAATTCAGGTAAACATTCATGTCATTTTTCACAAAAACTCTCAGTTTATCTGCAACTCCACGCTGCATTCTCTAGATACCTTCCAGAAGGTGATTCCATGAGGGAAAGATATTTTTCTTTTCCATTCCTACATCTCCCAAATCTGTCATTGTGGTATCCTTTTTATTGTTTAAAATTAGTCCAATGACAACCATGTTGTTACATTTATGGTACTCACAGTATAGCTAGAGGAAAATAGCAATTAAAGTTCCCCTATAAAAACAGGAAACCCCCCTCTCAATAGGGGACAAACTCACTCCCTCTAGAGACCAACCATCCCATTTTGAGGAGAAAGGATACAATTGTGGATAAGACTCATCCAACCTTCGCCATAACACCTTAAGGAACATCTAGCCAATCGACGACCATATTTGCCTTCCATCAGGACTATCATTTTAGACTCTGTCATTGTGGTTTTCCCATATTGGATTAACAAGGCCTTGTTGAAGGTTCTCAAGCCATCCAGGTCATGGTAATATCTGTAAATATTCAGTCCATCCAGTCTGGTATATCTGTATATTTCTTCATCCAGGTCATGGTCTATACATAAATATTCATCCATCCATGTCACGGTATAACTCTGTAATATTCATCATCCATCCGGTCCTGGTATATCTGTAATATTCATCCATCAGGTCATGGTATATCTGTATATTCATCCATCCGGTCATGTATATGCTGTCATAGTTCATCCATCCGGTCATGGTATATCTGTAACCTATTCATATTCATCCCGGTCTGGTATATCTTGTAATATTTCATTCATCCAGGTCCTGGTTTATCTGTATATTCATTCTCTATCCAGGTCAATGGTAATATCTTAATATTCATCCATCCAAGGTCATGTCTATCAGTAATATATCATCCATCCAGGTCCGGTATATCTGTAATTATCAATCCCTACCAGTCATGGTATATCTCTGTAGATTTCATTCCATCCAGGTCATGGTAATATCTGTTAATATGCCATTCATCCAGGTCCGGTCCTATCATAATATCCATCCATCCCAGGTCACGGTATATCTGTAATTCATCCATCCAGGTCATGGTACTATCTGTAATTCATTCATCCAGGTCACGGTAATCCTGTAATATTCATCCCTCCAGGTCATGTATATCCTGGTAAATTCATCTCTATCCAGTCATGTATAATCTGTAATATTCATTCATCCAGGTCATGTGTAAATCTGTTATATATCATTCCATCTCTCCGGTCCGGTATATCTGTAATATTCATTCATCCAGGTCAATGGTATAATTCTGTCAATATTCATCCATCCGGTCATGGTAATATCTGTAAGTCATTCTCATCAGGTCCATGGTATGTGGTATCCTTATATGCTAGGGGTTGTTTTTTTTTATTCATTCATCCAGGTCATGCTCTATCATTAATACATCCATCCAGGCCAGGTATATCTGTAATAATTCATCCATCCAGGCCCGGCCTGGTATAATCTTTATATTCAATTCATCCATCCAGGTCATGTTAATCTGTAATATTCATTCATCTCCAGGTCACGTCTATCAGTAATATCCATCCCAGGTCAAGGTATATCTGGTATAAATTCATCCATCCAGGTCATGGTATATCTGTAAATATTCATTCCATCCGAGGGTTCACGGTCATATCTGTAATTTCATACAATCCAGGTCATGGTATATCTGTAATTTCATTCATCCAGGTCATGGTATCTCTGTATATTCATTCATCCAGGTCATGGTAAAATCTTGTTATATTCATTCATATCCAGTCACGTAATATCTGTATATTCATTCTCCCGGTCATGGTATATCTGTAATTAATTCATTCATCCAGGTCATGGTTCATCTGTAATATCATTCATCCGGTCATGGTAATCGGTAATATTCATTCATCCAGGTCACGGTATATCTGTAATATTCATTCATCCCTGTCATGGTATAGAAATGATAATAATAAACTATAATGTAATAATAATAGGTATTATAATAATAAACTAGGTAATGATACTAATAAACTAGGTAATGATAATTATAAACTAGGTAATAATAATAAACTAGGTAATGATAATAATAAACTAGGTAAATGATAAAAATAAACTAGGTAATGATAATAATAAACTAGGTAATGATGATAATAAACTAGGTAATGATATACTATAATAGTATACTAGGTAATACTAATAAACTAGGTATGAATAAAATAAAATAGGTAATACTAATAATAACTAGTAATGATAATAATAAACTAAGGTAATTATACTAAAAACAGTAATATACTAAAACAGGTAATGATAATAATAAACTGGTAATGATAATAATAACTAGGTAATAATAATAATAAACTAGGTAATGATAACTAAATAACTAGGTATAATAATAATAAACTAGGTAATAAAAAATAATAAAACTAGGTAATGATAATAAATAAACTAGGTAATGATACTAATAAACTAGGTAATGATAATAATAAACAAGGTAATGATGATAATAAACTAGGTAATGATAATAATATACTAGGTAATAATAATAAACTAGGTAATGATAACAATAAACTAGGTAATAATAATAATTAACTAGGTAATGATAATAATAAACTAAGTAATTATACTAAAAACTAGGTAATTATACTAAAAACTAGGTAATGATAATAATAAACTAGGTAATGATAATAATAAACTAGGTAATAATAATAATAAACTAGGTAATGATACTAATAAACTAGGTAATAATAATAATAAACTAGGTAATAAAAATAATAAACTAGGTAATGATAATAATAAACTAGGTATGACATTCTGTTTATAATTTGTTCTAGGACATTCTGTTATATATTCGGTCTATTAATACCATTCTGTTATATATCTGTTCTATACATTCTGTTATATATTCTGTTCTACTGGACAATCTGTTATGATATTCTGTTCTATGACATTCTGTTATATTCATCTGTTCTATTACATTCTGTTATATATTCTGTTCTATGACATTCTGTATACATCTACATCAATTGTATCTGTCTATTAATTCTGTCAACATTCTGTTATATATTCTGTTCTATTGCACCATAGTATCTATTCTGTCTCATTTTATATATTATGTCTATTCTTCATATATTCTGTCCTACATTGTTATATATTCTGTCTATGACATTCTGTATATTATGTCTGTTCTATGACATTCGTTATTTAATCTCTGTTCTATGACATTTCTGTTATATTATTCTGTTCAATTACATTCTGCTTTAATATTGTCTATACACTGTTTAGACTTCTGTTATATTCTGTTTATAATTTGTTCTATAACATCTGTATATATTCCGTCATAGACATTCTGTTTATATATTTGTTCTATAACATCTGTTTTATATTTCGTTCTTAGACTTCTGTTATAATATTGCGTTCTATGCATTGGTGTATATATTCTGTTCTAATGACATCTGTTATCATATTCTGTTCTATGACATTCTGTTCTATATCTGTTCTATCGACTTTCTGTAATCTTTTATATTCTTTCTATAACATTCTCGTTATAATATTCTGTTCATATGACATTTGTTGTTATATTTCTGTTCCTATAGACATTTTCTGTTATTATCTGTCCTATAAACATTCTGTTATATATCTCGGTTCTATAACATTCTTTTAATATTACTGTCTAGAACATTCTGGTATATATATCTGTTCTAAAATATTTGTTAATATATCTGTTCCATGACTTCTGTATCTGCTATATATTCTGTTTATGACACATTCTGTTATATGCTTTCTATGACATTTTGTTATTATTGTTCTAATAACATTTGTTATATAGATCCGCTTCTATAGACAATTCTGTCTCTGTATATATTCTGTGCTAACCATCTGTTATATTTCTGTTCTATGACATTCTGATTATAATTCGTTCTATAACATTCTGTTATTATGCTGTTCTATAACATTCTGTTCATTTCTGTTCTAATGACATCTGTTATATCTTTCTATATAATTCATATCTGCTATAATTATATTCTGTTCATAACCATTTGTTTATCTTTCTAGTACATCTGTTTTTCTTCTATAACATTCTGTTATATATTCTGTTCTATAACATTCCCTGTCATATATTTGGTCTATTAACATCTGTTGTATATACGTGCATACAAGAATTCTGGTTGCAGTTCTTTATAAAATTTCACACCTTTCATGGTGATTTTTCGGAAAAAGAAAAAGGATTTCAGCTTTCAACTTCGTTATTAATTTAACTAGCGTAATGTTTTCTCCACAATCCGTTTTATAGCTTTTTTTGGATGGATTTGCAGGAGGGGGGATCTTCGTCTGTTATTGCAGCAAGGCATACTTGATGATGACGTCAGTACTGCCGCATCTATTACATCATGTTACAGTGCCGTGCAATTTGGTGCAATGTTTTCACTAGGGGTGATCTACACCTCTCAAGTGTCTACTCCTATTGGTGGTTCAGGTTTTGGTGGCAAATTCAAATCTTCTCTATAGCTAGTATTAAGGTGTAAAAGATATCCAATACAACAAAAAAGAAGCTAGTCACCATCAAATTAATTGCTTATACTTTACCGTTGTATTTGAGACTTAAAAAAGCCTGCACTTGATACAAGGTGGTCACATGGCTGAAAACAGGAAGTGTTCAAGAGGAAGTAATATTGCTGAACCATTCCAGCAATAATTTCTCACAAATTTTATCTAGAGATGTAATTTAGGTTTTATTTTGAAGGTTGATGGAAGACTTTTTATGTAATTCTTACTAGTTTGGCAGAACTTGAGACCACAGTTACCCTTTAACAATTGGTTCCAGACCCGCACCAATCAGTGCAGGAGATAGAAAGAGGAGGGGGAAAACACTTTTCAACCCTTACACAACCTGCCTGCAGTAAAACAGTGGTGCATACTAAAATCTTGAAACCCAGTGCCTAAAACTTACTTTCAACCTCAAAACAGTTTAACTGGAAGAAGAAAGATTTATCTAATTATAACCCATTCTGTATCACAGCACACTATCAGCACAAACAATCCTTATTTTCAAGCTTCACACAAACCATACAACCATCTGATTATAAATGCCTTCTGTTTCTATGTCCTTAATAAAACGTACCTTTAGAACAAAGGAGTTTTATACAGCTCCACTCAAGTTATTATTTCATAGGAAAACTTCCTTTTGTCAATACAAACTTCTTGTCCTTGTTGGTTCATCTCTGTTCACTGCTGATTGGTTTATTGTGCCTTTTTAAGCCTCCTCTCTCCTTCCTTGATTGCCCCGTTATAGTTAATGGTTTGCCCTGACTCGTTTGGTGTTGTTACTCGTCAATTCTTCTTGTTTCCAACTCCTTCCTGCTATTTGCCTGCGACCTAGCTTGGCCACCTGCCCTTATAGTACCTTGGACCGTGGCCCTGACCTCACTTCTTCTTTATCCTTTGTATGTACCTGTCCTTAGCCCCTTGACTCGATAATTTCTCCTCAATTCAGATACCCTGAACTTAAGTTCTAGGGGCAAACCAATCCCGGTGAGGCGCTACAAAGCCTACCGGCAAGTGGGGGGTTGTTATTAGTAAAGTGAGTGGTATATTAGATCTGGGCTGAAGAATACTCATGGGTCCAGAGCATTACATTGGCTGAGTAGGTTGGACTAGATGGTCCTATGTCTTTAAATATATACAAATTGTATTTACTACTCTTTACAATAACTATACTATATACTATAAATCAAATCAATTGATCAGCCCACAGAGCAGAGGAGGAGCTGGAGGGGGGTTCAGGGAGGTTTTATTTTAATTGGTTTTTTTATTGTTTTTTGTTTTTTTTTTTAATTTTTTGAAAACTTTGGCCTTGTTAAGTTTTGTTTTTAATTTTATTTATTTTTTTTTTTTTGTTATAGTTTGTAGATTTTTTTATTTTTTATCTATTTTGGTTATGTTAGGTGGTTTTTTGGGGGGGGGAGGGGGGGGGGAGTGAGGTTTGGTTTTTTTCGAATAGGTTTTGTTTTTTTTTTATGGAAGGAACTTCAGTGGCATATTTGGAAATTATTGTTAATGCGAAAGTGGGGTTTGTGGGGGGTGGAAATTATTTATAGCTAAAAAATGAATTGCATAAAAACCCTTATCAGTGATGTAATATTAGAGCATCATACAGTTACTGAAAACAAAATTTCCTAAAGTGTAACTGTGGTCTCCATATAAGAACCCAGAATAAAAAGTGCTCTCACACGCTTTACACATAAGATTAGCATGAGGTATCTAGCTGCTGTGAATCCAAAGTTACGGATGTGCACATTTAACTGTACATGTTTGACACATCTGACACGTCTTGAAGTGGCAACAAATATACATAAATTCACAAAAAAAACTGTTATCATTGTGACCGCCAACCCAATAACACCATGGAACCCAGCGTACATTACAAATTCTATCAAATAAAACTCAAGCAGGGAGATTCAATAAAAGTTCTTATCGTTTAAAATGGTGCTCACTTTTGCCCCAACCAATCAGATCTTATTAACATTTGAAAGCTAACATCTGATTGGTTGGGGCAAAATGAGCACCATTTTAAGCGATAAGAACTTTTATTGAATAACACCTGTAGATCTCTTACTGGGCCGTCATTCTTCCATCTGTATTGAATTATATAGATGACGACATCCATATCTGATGACTCTACAGATTCGAGTTATCCGCTGGTATTAGATTACAAAATCAGTCGCTTCCTCGTGGTAGTTAGTGATCCGATATCCACATGAATAGTCCTCCATTTCCTTCGAAACAGAACCAGCGGTCACCCTCGTGTTACACAAATGCGGCATTTTCAAATGAGGTGTACTGGTAAATGAAACAGGGAAAGACAGGTACGATAACAAGATTTCAGTGGCGAAATGAAATCCATTAATATAAAGTTCCCATACTATCACTAGTAGAAGGGTGCAGTGTCTATGGTGATCTCATGGAAGTAACGCGGCACCAGATGTAACACCCCCAAATGTCCGTCTTTTTCGCTATTTATAAGCTGCGATACACTAACATGTTCCGGGGGTGAGGGATCGTCATAGCAGGCCATAGTGGTGGTGGCAACCCTGTATGAATTTATTTTTTGTGGTTTGGGGGGCCCCATCTAAAATGTTGCTATGGGGCCAGTGATTCCAGCTATGTCCCTGTACATGTTCCTTGCTGGAGTCCAGAACGCAGTCATGGCTCTAAGTGAACACAGCATTGCAAGCACCCAGAGGAAGAGGAGTATGGGGGGGAAGTATTTCTCCCCGATTGTGCGGTTTTTATGTGGTGTCATTATTTTTGTATAAGCCATTCATGTACGATACAGAGCGTTATTCTACAATAGAGAATGTTAAAATAACAATGAGGGTTGAATACACACACCGTCATAATTCAACCATATTGAGCTTTATTGTACAACTTATAATTGCAACCGACCATGTCAAAACTAATGTACAACCACACACATAAGGTGTCACACATTGTTGTTGCATCTGCATCGTTATTCTATGACCACACACTATCTTAATAAAGATTGCAGCTTCTTAAAGCAAGTTAATCCCTCAAATGAAAAATTGTCAGAGGCGTTTATCCCCCGTAACTTTTAACAGCTGTCCTCTATACTTCTTGCGGGCGGTCAAAGTGTGTTGTCGCTAAAAAGTGTGGTGTGGTTGTGGATGTGTTGTGGCGTGGAGGTGAGTGGCGTTTAGCTGACTACACACTATCTGGTGAACTGGAAGGCTGACAATCACTGGCTGCTGAACTGAAGGCTGACTTACACAACCGGTTGCTGAACTGAAGGTTTGACTAACACTGGGCTGCTGACTTGGAGGGCTAAATTAACATTGGCTGGTGAACTGGAGGTTGACTTAAACGTGTCAGGTGAACTGGAGGGATATTTAATAGCAGACTATGGTTTAGTCATGAACTCCACCAGACGGTTTAATCAGCTCTCCAGTTACCAGCCGCTGTTAGGCAAGCCCTCCAGTTTCAGCAGCCAGTAATTGACCCTAACCGGAGACGGGTTAGACACTTTCTAGTAAATATAAACTATTTGCCCACAAGATACTAACAACATGAGAAGCCCACCACAGGCTGATAAATAAAAGATGCCCACACACAGATTGGTTAATATAAGTGCCCACACAGAGTGTCAAATGTAAGTATTAGAGTGTAAGTGCCAACACAGACTGGTAAATATGCTGTATTTGTATGTGTCCTTACTGACTGGTAAATATCAGATGCCCACACAGACCGTAAATATAGATGTCCACACAGACTGGTAATTGTCAGATGCCCACACAGACTGGTAAATATTAGATGCCAACACGTCTGGTAATAATAGGATGCCCACCAACAAACCGGGTCAATTCACGATGACTACAAAGGCTGGTAAATATTAGGTGCCCACAATGACTGGTCAATTAAGATCTGCCCACACAGACTTGTCAATAAAAGTGCCATAAACTTACTTTGTTTCTTCTTTCAAGTTACCCCTGACCCTCTGATGACAGGCAGGGGAGACATTGTTCTTTGGTCCAGGTCTCTCTTGCTTGCAACACTAGTGGTGCAATGCACACATACATGAGGAACCCGGCGACAGAGAGAAGAACTTAAAAAAAAAATTACCAATTGGTACGCTAGCTGCGGTGACCTCCTGTCTGATTTCTTAGCAGCCAATGGAGAGACTGAATAAACTGGAGTATATGCTGGATGGCGAGGGCAGTTTTTTCATAGTCTGGCAGTGGCTTTCTGTACAAATTGTAGGCCATGGAAATCCTTCTGTGGAAGTCCTATGCGGTGAATCTAGCCTGTGAAGTAAAATGCATAGACTATGGTTGGAAGATCTTCTATGATATTGTTACGTGTATGGCCACCATTTATTAAAAGGCATGTCCACTCCCTAAGGAAAATTCATGTGACCTCCCAGGCTGAGTTATTCTACTTACAAAACCGTGATCCCTTACCACGGCTCCTCTCTCCTTCTGGTAATAGTGCTCAGTCACCACAGCCTCTGTTGCTGCTGGGTGCACTTGTAACCAGCTCCTCGGGCTCTTAAAGGCCAACTATACCCTAAAATCAAATCCCCCAAAAGGAAATTTTATTAAAGGTAGGAGCAATGTTTCCTACCTTCTGTTCTACTTTTGTTTAAAAAATAATAAGCTTTAGGCCTTGGACCCTCATAACCGTATTTTTGATTTTTGTAGTGGTGGGATGCGAGATTTTGTACATTAGTGTATGGCTTTTTCTGTTAAAGTAAAATATAATTCACGTTGGTGATCACATGATTGGGATAAAGAAACAGTTGCAATGCGATATAATTGTGTCATCCATACGAAGTGCAATGCAGATATAATCGAAAAAAACATTCTTCTCGTTTTAATTATAATGGGGCCACCATGTTTACTTCTTTCAGTCTCCCTGTCTGAATTCAATGAAAAGTATTTTTACGAACAGTATCGGTAAAAAGGCATCTACACTGCAAAACTGTACATCAGGGGTGCCCACTAGTGGCACGCTTGAGCCAGCTGTGGGGACTAGCTCCACCCCTAGGCCCTGGCTTGCCTGGTTACGCCTCTGGAACGCCCCTGACCTGTCCATTTCTACTCCCACACTGTGGACCACGGGTTGGGCATCACTGCCCATGTACATAGTCAAACAATCATGAATATTTTCTAGAATAGAAATAATAACCTGGTGTTTATAATTAGGAATTCCATGTTTGGCTTTAAAGGTTTTCCAAAGTCGACCATCTTATTTATTGCTAGAATTATCCAATCTATGGCCAGATACACACTGGATGTATCTACATTATGCTGTAGGTAACTTATTAATATGTTACTACGGTCCTCATTACAGTAACTGAGCTGTGTCTTATATATATTCATACAACTGATTCTTACGTTGGTCATTCGATAAACACTGAAATAAAATCATGTAAAAATTCAAGCATTTTGTCTGTCGGATTGGCATGTTTGCAGTCGCTAGATCATTGTAAAGTCCCACATGTCATTAATGTTTATACCAAAAGGGTAATCTTGTTGAAAATACAAATGTGATTAAATAATGGTAAACTAAAAAAATTAAGTAATTATTTCCCCAAGAAGGGAGACAGTACAAGTGTCTTATTTGTGTAGCCCAGGAATCTGATCCAGTATAAATGTAATAAAAACCACACAACTCGTCCACAAACTATAACAACATCACTGGTGGATCCCTGAATGATTTTTCCTGGATCCATATTTTCACCATATGGGTTAGATGGGTCAGTATTTTACTTTATTATGAACTCCGTACAGATGTTCTCACTGTAGAGATATTTTACAATGCGTTGTTGTTCTTAAACCCAGTAATATCATTGGTTGTAAAATTCCAACCCAGTTCCAACCAAATGTTTCAATAACTTGGCTAAAGCAAAAAAAAGGCTTCATCACTCAGTACTGGTCGAAAAAAGTATGGAAATGTGTCTCTATCACTGAGTAAAGGGTCTGTAGCTCCATAACTGATCTGGAAATATGGAATTATGATTAATCACTGGTAAACACCACCAGTATATAAACCTGCATTGGATTTCCATTGTTAACAAAGATTTTCACTTTTAATATCTTCTTAGATCAAATAACCCCTAACACACACACACCCCGCCATGGCATGCGAAGAACTGGTATTAAAACACAATTTTACAATGCTTACTAGAAATAAGATCCAGATGGTAAAGAAAACAACCTAGTAATCCCGGCTGTGTTTAAATAATAGCCTTCTGGTTCAAGTTGAAGGTCACTTCAATGTCTACCAATGCATGTGGCATACAATTTTATTGAGGAAAGGTTAGGCTGAATTACTTTGTGTTTACGTTATTCTTTAGCAACAGTTTTTCTTTAATTTCATCTCTGAATTTTATTTTTAGAAAAAGTAAAATATAAGGAAAACATTTTCCTGCTTGTCAGGTTAGTGCATTTTGATAAAAACTAAAGTGCCAATACACATTCCCACAATGTTTCCCCGGATGTTCACTCGACGTCCCAAGAAAATCTAGTTGTATTTTATACGACCACCTTGTAATAATTAATTGGCCATGCAGGAACAAGTAGAAACGTTGAAACGGTAAGAACGATGTGAGAGAATGCAGTCTTTAGACATTAGATAGATTAGATGCTCGTCAACACTCAGATATCTACTTGTATGTTACGGATGGCAGATTATGGTTATAAAATGAGGAAATTATTATAATTTTTTTAAAGCAAATGTATTTGTGCTAAAGCTAAAAAGGATATATAGGGCATATTTATAAACAATTGCTATTTTCGCCAGGAGCCCAGGACATGCAATGACAAATAGCTCTATTTTCTATCTGTTGTTTCAATAGATCAACTGGACTATTCAATTAGATCAACGGACTTGAAGTTTAGTCATCCGACTAGACAAAACGTCTTCAAGAAAACTAAATCAAGTCCGTTGATCTAATTGAATACAACAATATACATGACCTGGATGAATGAGAACCTTCATAAGCAGCTCTATTTTCTATTTAAAACGATTCTTTTCACTTTCGCCTTTGCGGAAAAGTATCGCTGCAGGATATGTGATGGTAGTTTCATCTTATTCATTGCGTTAGTGTTGGTATCACTGCAAAAAGAGAATTGCTCTCTAGTGTAATTTCGAGCTATTTTTGAAATTTTTTTTTATTTTAAAGAGTATAAATAGGTGAAATTTAGCTTTTTGCCCCCTTTCTACCATTTGTTACATTTTTTGCAGTTTTAAACCAGAAATTTTTTTGCCAAAACATCATTACTTACCGGAATGTTTCATTCACACTGACTATTTCTTACACAACACTATGGTATGTTCCCATATCAATGTAACTGGTATGATAATTAATTCTCTAGGAGTTTTTTTACTGTATAATTGAGGGGTGCCAAACCTTATCTTCTCTGTGGGGCCGCACTTGTGTGGTGTGGGTGTTTACAAAGTTAAACTTCTGCTGACACTCAATGTCTATCCTCATTGAAAATATTTAAATTATATTAGCCTAATCATTAAAGGGTATCTCCACCCCCAAATGCAAACTATTGTAGGGAACCCCCCCAACCCTTAACGCTAGGGTTTTAACTTAAAGTGCCCAGAAATAGACTTACCTACTTTCGTTTCCCTCTGCCTCTTTTACTGCTCTTTATGTACTTTGGGAACGAAGAGCAGTAGGGGTTGGACCGGCAGCCGTGTCTTTGAGAGTCGGCCAATTGCAAGAAACTGCTGCCGCTTACAATTGAATGCAGGCCGAGGGATCCGTAGTTTGGGGAGGAGGGGGTAAGTTCCCCTATGCATGTCCCCAAAGAGGACAAGGAAGAAGCAGATACTGGATGACACCCAGAAAGGCTCCAACTCTAACTTTTCTGGACTTTCAGCAGACAGTGCAGGAGAACCATAAGGAGCAGATATGTACGGTAAGGATTTTTTAACACTACACAGTGGGGCCAACTGTGTGCAAATTTTAATCAGGGGTAGACATGCACTTAAAACAATTAACAAAACCCTTTTATTTTACGATCAATAATTTATTGATTGTGAGTGAACAATGTTAATCACTTTTATTATGTTTTGAGAAGTTTATATCCATCAATAAAATAATATCACATAATATATGACCACCATAAAAAGCAAGTACTGTGACCTGTTTAGTAAGGTAGGGATTTGTAAGAATAAGAATTGTGCATGTTACTGGTATTGATACATAAAGTAGAGTTGATCCAGAGATATTTCCAAATATCAGATATTGATTCTGAATAGATTTTTTTCCCATTCATACTGTTTTTTGTTTTTTTTTTTGCCTTCCTCTGGATGAACTATTAGCAGTGGGTTTTGTATATTAGGTTGCACTAGCGTATGTATATTTTATTCAACCTCCAATACTACGTTACTATGTAACTGTTATATAGACATTATGGGTAGGGTATAAAGGTTGGACTAGATGGGTATGTCTTTATACAACCTCAATACTATGTTACTATGTAACTGTTATAAGACATTATGGGTAGGGTTTAAAGGTTGGACTAGATGGACGATGTGTTTTATACAACCGTCCAATACTATGTTACTATGTAACTGTTATACAGACATTATGGGCAGGGTATAAAGGTTGGACTAGATGGATGTATGTCTTTTACAACACTCCAATACTATGTTACTAGTAACTGTTATACAGACATTATGGGCAGGGTATAAAGTTGGACTAGATGGCATATGTCTTTATACACACAACCTCCAATACCATATTACTATGTAACTGTTATATAGACATTATGGGTAGGGTATAAAGGTTGGACTTGATGGACATATGTCTTTATACAACCTCCAATACTATGTTACTATGTAACTGTTAGACATTATGGGTAGGGTATAAAGGTTGGACTAGATGGATGTTTGTCTTTATACAACCTCCAATACAATGTTACTATGTAACTGTTATTTAGACATTATAGGTAGGGTATAAAGGTTGGACTTGATGGACGTATGTCTTTATTTAACCTTAAATACTATGTTACTATGTAACTTATATAGACATTATGGGTAGGGTATAAAGGTTGGACTAGATGGACGTATGTCTTTATACAACCTCCAATACTATGTAACAGTTGGAAAAATGAACCATTGTTTCATTACACACGGTAGCCATGGGGATTTTATTACCATACTGGTGGCATGGGAATATGGAGATTTTACATACTGGTTAGCCATGGGAATATGAGAGATTTCATTTACATACAGGTAGCCATGGGAATTTCATACATTACAGGTAGCCATGGGAATTTCATTACATAGGTAGCCATGAGAATTTCATTATAACTGGTGCCATGAGAATTTCATTACACACTGGTAGCCATGGGAATTTCATTTATAACTGGTTGCCATGGGAATTTATTATATACTGGAAACAATGGGAATTTCATTATATACTGGTTGCCATGAGAATTTCATATACATACTGGTAGCCATGGGAATATGGAGATTCATTACAACTGGTGCCATGGGGATTTCATTACATATGGTAGCCTGGGAATTTCATTACATACTGGTAGCCCAGGAATTTCATTACACACTGTTAGCCATGGGGATTTCATTACATACTGGTAGCCATAGGAATTTCATTACAACACTGGTAGCCATGGGGATTCATACATACTGGTAGCCATAGGAATCATTACACACTGGTAGCCATGGGATTTTATTACCTACTGGTAGATGGGGATTCATTAATACTGGTGCCATAGGAATTTCATTACACACTGGTAGCCATGGGGAATTTCATTACACACTGTTAGCCATGGGGATTTCATTACATACTGGTAGCCATAGGAATTTCATTACACACTGGTAGCCATGGGGATTTCATTACATACTGGTAGCCATAGGAATTTCATTACACACTGGTAGCCATGGGGATTTCATTACATACTGGTAGCCATAGGAATTTCATTACACACTGGTAGCCATGGGGATTTCATTACATACTGGTAGCCATAGGAATTTCATTACACACTGGTAGCCATGGGGATTTCATTACATTCTGGTAGCCATAGGAATTTCATTACACACTGGTAGCCATCGGGATTTCATTACATACTGGTAGTATAGGAATTTCATTACACACTGGTAGCCATGGGGGATTTAATTACTTACTGGTAGCCATAGGGATTTCATTACATACTGGTAGCCATAGGAATTTCATTACACACTGGTAGCCATGGGGATTTCATTACATACTGGTAGCCATGGGGATTTTATTACATACTGATAGCCATGGGGATTTCATTACATACTGGTAGCCATGGGAATTTCCTTACATACTGGTAGCCATGGATATGGAGCATTAATCAACACTGGTAAGCCATGGGATTTCATTACACACTGGTAGCCATGGGGATTTTATTACATACTGGTGGCCATGGGAATATGGAGATTTCATTACATACTGGTAGCCATGGGAATATGGAGATTTCATTACATACAGGTAGCCATGGGAATTTCATTACATACAGGTAGCCATGGGAATTTCATTACATACTGGTAGCCATGAGAATTTCATTATATACTGGTTGCCATGAGAATTTCATTACACACTGGTAGCCATGGGAATTTCATTATATACTGGTTGCCATGGGAATTTCATTATATACTGGAAACCATGGGAATTTCATTATATACTGGTTGCCATGAGAATTTCATTACATACTGGTAGCCATGGGAATATGGAGATTTCTACATACTGGTAGCCATGGGGATTTCATTACATACTGGTAGCCATGGGAATTTCATTACATACTGGTAGCCACGGGAATTTCATTACACACTGTTAGCCATGGGGATTTCATTAATAATGGTAGCCATAGGAATTTCATTACACACGGTAGCCATGGGGATTTCATTACATACTGGTAGCCCTAGGGAATACATTACACACTGGTAGCCATGGGGATTTTATTACATACTGGTAGCTATGGGGATTTCATTACATACTGGTAGCCATAGGAATTTCATTACACACTGGTAGCCATGGGGATTTCATTACACACTGTTAGCCATAGGGATTTCATTACATACTGGTAGCCATAGGAATTTCATTACACACTGGTAGCCATGGGGATTTCTTTACATACTGGTAGCCATAGGAATTTCATTACACACTGATAGCCATGGGGATTATTTACCTACTTGGTAGCCATAGGAATTTCATTACACACTGGTAGCCAGGGATTTCATACATACTGGTAGCCATGGGGATTTCATTAAATACTGGTGTAGCCATAGGAATTTCATACACACTGGTAGCCATGGGGATTTCATTACAATACTGGTAGCCATGGGAATTTATTACATACTGATAGCCATGGGGATTTATTACATACATGGTAGCCATGGGAATTTCATTACATACTGGTAGCCATGGGAATATGGAGATTTCATTACACACTGGTAGCCATGGGGATTTCATTACATACTGGTGGCCATGGGAATATGGAGATTTCATTACATACTGGTAGCCATGGGAATATGGAGATTTCATTACATACAGGTAGCCATGGGAATTTCATTACATACAGGTAGCCATGGGAATTTCATTACATACTGTTAGCCATGAGAATTTAATTATATACTGGTTGCCATGAGAATTTCATTACACACTGGTAGCCATGGGAATTTCATTATATACTGGTTGCCATGGGAATTTCATTATATACTGGTAGCCATGGGAATTTCATTATATACTGGTTGCCATGAGAATTTCATTACATACTGGTTGCCATGAGAATTTCATTATATACTAGTAGGGGTAGCCATGGGATTTTTATTACTGGCAGCAAACTGGCAATTTCATCACATACTGGTAGCCATGGGAATTCCATTACATACTGGTAGAGATAGCCATGGGATTTTTATTACATACTGGCAGCAAACTGGAAATTTCATCACATACTGGTAGCCTGGAATTTCGACATACTGGTAGCCATTTCATTACACACTGGTAGCCATGGGGATTTCATTACATACTGGTAGCCGTTTCATTATTATTAGAAAGGTAAATAGGGTCATCTGCTGCCAAGACCCTATATGCCGAACTGCGTGTTGCCTGCCTGGTGCTATGGTTTGGCATGTTGTGGATCATGTAGCAAGATTATTGGGTGGGGTTGGGAATTACCCTGTGGTCTTGGTTCACATTGGTGCCAATGACAAAGTTAGAGGAGGAGGTGAGTTCCTTAAAAATTATTTCCGAGAGCTAAATGACGAAGTTAGAGGAGGAGGTGAGGTCCTTAAATGATTTCCGAGAGTTAAAAGCAAGGACCTCCAGGATGGTGTTTTTGGAAATATTATCATAGCCACATTCTTGGCTAGGGAGGCAGCGGGAGCTTAGGAGAATTAATACATGTTTGGAAGAAGGGTTTGGATTTTTAGAGAACTAGGCAGACTTTTCTGTCGGCTACAGGCTCTTTAGTAGGGATGGGTTGCATTATGGGGGACTTTAATTCCCTGACATTGATTGGTGGAGTGTGCTCATTATGGGGGACTTTATTTACCCTGACATTGAAGGAAAAACCTAAATAACCTTCTAATCACAGAAGTAGATTTGGTAATAGCTTTAAGATGATTTGTATAACAATTACAGAAGACACCCATGAGTTCCCAAGCCTCAAACACCCAGGCCATAGGTACATGGTTGTTTCACCTAGTGAGGTGACCTATGTTGGTAAATGAGATGTGACCCCCAGAAAGCTTCTAGACTATAAACGCCCGGTATTTTCCGATAACGCTCAGTATTTCCCGATATCGGAAACTACCGGTCGTTAACGGAAAATAACGATCGTTATCGGAAAATAACGGTCGTTATTTTACGATAGCGATCGTTATTTTTTTGATAGCTAAACGATCTTATAAATAGGGCCCTCTGTTACAAATAATGTCCTATTTATAACAGTATATTATAGTATAGTACAGTATAGTATATATAGTTATAGTATAGTACAGTATAGTATAGTACAGTATAGTATAGTATAGTACAGTATAGTATAGTACAGTATAGTATAGTATAGTACAGTATAGTATAGTACAGTATCGTATAGTGTATAGTACATATAGTATAGTACCGTATAGTATAGTATAGTTACAGTATAGTATAGTACAGTTATACATAGAGATAGTAGTATGTAAGTTACAGTATAGTTACAGTACATAGTAAGTACAAGTACAGTATAGCGTATTAGTATAGTACAGTATAAGTATAGTAAAGTAGTATATACTAGTATAGTACAGTATAGTACAGTATAGTACAGTAAAGTATGTATAGTACAGTTATATTATAGTTAACAGTATAGTACAGTATAGCAGTATAGTATAGTACAGTACAGTTTATGTACAGATAGTCAGGAAAGTATAGTAGGTATAGTACAGATATAGTTATAGTAAAGGTATAGTACAGTATAGTACAGTAGTATAGTTACAGTATAGTATACAGATAGTATAGTATAGTACAGTTTAGTATGTACAGTACAATATCGTATATATAGTATAGTACAGTATAGTAAAGTATAGTACACTATAGTATAGTACAGTATAGTATAGTATAGTACAGTTTAGTTTAGTACAGTACAATATAGTATAGTATAGTACAGTACAGTATAATACATTATAGTATAGTACAGTATAGTATAGTATAGTACGGTATAGTACAGTATAGTATAGTATATTATAGTACAGTATATTACAGTACAGTACAGTATAGTATAGTATAGTACAGTACAAAACACACGTCCATCCAGTCCATCCTAATCAGCAATACCCAGACTTCCTGCCTAACTGTTGATCCATAGGAAGGGAAAAAAATCCCACTAGAATTATGAAGGGGAAATAAAATTCCTTCCTGACTCCAAGTGGCAAAATATCCCTGCATCGAATCTACTTTATGTATCAATACCAGTAACTTGTAACATTCCTTGT
Source organism: Hymenochirus boettgeri (assembly GCA_019447015.1). Taxonomy (NCBI): domain Eukaryota; kingdom Metazoa; phylum Chordata; class Amphibia; order Anura; family Pipidae; genus Hymenochirus; species Hymenochirus boettgeri. The sequence continues at coordinate 413,145,991 of CM033469.1, forward strand.
TTGTAGAAACTCATCCAGCTTTTTATTAAACTGACCAATGAACCTGCCATAACAACGTCCACTGGAAGACAGTTCCATAGCTTTACCATTCTCACAGTGACAAACCCTTTCCCAACTCTACTTTATGTATCAATACCAGTAACTTGTAACATTCCTTGTTTGCAGAAACTCATCCAGCTTTTTATTAAACTGACCAATGAACCTGCCATTACAACGCCCACTGGAAGACAGTTCCATAGCTTTACCGTTCTCACAGTGACAAACCCTTTCCCAACTCTACTTTATGTATCAATACCAGTAACTTGTAACATTCCTTGTTTGTAGAAACTCATCCAGCTTTTTATTAAACTGACCAATGAACCTGCCATAACAATGTCCACTGGAAGACAGTTCCATAGCTTTACCGTTCTCACAGTGAAAACCCCTTTCCCAACTTGAAGACTAAACTTCTTTCCTAAAACCTTTTTTCTCTTTTAAGTAAGAATCTTAAGGGATGTCCCTTGTGTCCGCACATGTTCTATGGGTGACAAGCCTAGATAGTTTACTCCTGTATGGCACTTTATGTATTTATACACAGTAATCATATCCCCACCAAGCGCTTTCTCCACGGACAAATGGAACTGTTCCATTCTCTCTTCATATCAAGCTCCCCCATCCCCTAATTAATTTTAGTGCATTTCTCTGAACCCTTTTCCCTTTCAAGATGGTCCTTTGTACACCGGATTTCCAAAATTGGCACGGCATATTCCAAATGAAGACCTTACCCAATGCGTGGAAAGAGGAGAATAATATGTGCCTCCCTTGAATCCGATACCCTCTCTTTAATACAAGACAATACCATTTTGCTCTGGCTGTTGCCGCTGGCCTGCTTTGCTACCTTCAGCAAGCATTGGAAATCTGAAATATTCCCCATGTCTTTGGTGCCGGCGCATATAGCTTTCCTCTAACCTTTTCGCCTCTGGCTGCATCACTTAGGAGAAATAAGTCCATAGTTTAAACCAGCCTATTACCTTTTCTACCTTTCTTCTTTCGCTCTCTTTCCCGTCTCTTGTTTTGGGAACCCTTTTCCGCTGTTTTGCCTGTTGCCCGTAGAAGCCGTTTAGCTTGGCTACTTTTACTCTGTGGTTTCTAGTATTTGGTTTTCTCTGTTTTCACACTCAATAATCTTCTTGACTGAGATGGCCAAACTATACTGAAGTTCAGTTCATTTCCAAACTTCTGGGCTCAGTGAAAGTTCCAGAAGTTTGGAAACGAAACCCATTAAGTCAATGGGGAGCTAATAGTTTGAAAAGTTCAGAATGATTTTACAGTAAAATACTGGGTAAGTTACTGTAAAGCACCTGTGAAATGGTCTGGTGGAACATGTCACTATATCACTACAGCTTATTTAAAACTTCTTTCCCCTACAATCAGGGAATTGTCGGTTTGCCGCAATCTACAATCGAGCAATTATGGCCAATTTAGGGTTATCGAACGTCGAAGACTACATTTTGATGGTTAATGAAAACGAACGATATAGTCGAGATAGTGAAACTGAATGATACATTTTAGGATTAGCGAAAAACCAATCTTAGATTCGAAGGTTCTGAACGATCCATTCGAGGGTTACGAACGTCCCAAGATTGGCTATGATTGAATTTTAATATTATCGAAATACAAGCCACGAGTTTTTGGAAAACCGACAGTTTTTCGAACCCAAACTATTTTTCAAAGTAGTTCAAGTTCGTCTGAACTCATATCCGTCCCCGCCTGAACTTGTGTTCGGGGTTCCGAGTTCCGTCCAGCTAATTCTTGATCATTCTCCTCTGTTTACGGACTTACCCTTTTTGCTATATTTTGACTCCGACCTTGCCGACCCTCCTCTAGTACCCACCAGTGCTGCCCTGACTTGGTTCTCACCCAGCCAATATTTGACTAACATCCTTTTCTGACCCTCTGTACTTCGCTAGTATCTCTCTTGACCTTTGTCTCCTCTCTTCCCCTCCTTCTTCTTTTTCTCCATCCATCTGGTTAGCCGTGACTCTCTTGATTGCTCATTCTGGCAAGCCTGATGGTTTACTACCGAACCTCTGGCCCTCCTGCCTTTCTCTGCTTTCCATTTCCTCCGTATCTCTACATATATTCATTCCAATTTCGGTTCCTCTTCTCCTCTTCCCTCCTTTCCTTTCTTCCTTTCTCTCTCCTCTTCTCTCCTCTCTCCTTTCTTCTCCTTCCTTCCTTCTCCTCTCCTCTCCTTCCTCCTTCTCCCTTCTCCTCTTCTCCTTCCTACTGTTCTCCTCTCCTTTTCTCCCTGGCCCTCTCGTTCTCTTCTCCTCCTTCCGTTCCTTCATCTCCTCCTTCTCTTTCTTCTGTTTCTCCTTTTTCTTTCTTCCTCATTCATCTGTTCTTCTTCCTTCTTTTACCTCTCCTTCTCAGCTCTCCTCTCCCTTCCCCTCCTTCTCTCCCTCTTTCTCTCTCTCTCTCTCTTCCCTTCTTCTCTCCTCTTCTCTCCTTTTCATCCTTCTCCTTCTCCTTCCTCCTTCTCCTCTCCTCTTCCTTCTCCCTTCTCTCCCTTTCTCCGCTCTCCCTTCCCTCTGTTCCCTCCCCTCCCTCGTCCTTTTCCTCCTTCTTTCTCCTCCTTCGCCTCCTTCGCTCCCCTGTCTCTCTCTTCTCCTTCTCTTCTCCTCTCTCTCCTTCTCTTCTCTCCTCCTTCTCTTCTCCTCCTTCTTTTCCTCTCTCTCCACTTGCCCTAGTCTTGTCTTTTCCTCCTCTCCCCTGTGGCGGGACTTGCTCTGTGTGTCACACAAAATGGGGGCTTGTCTAAATAAAGTGAAGACAGTTGAAATATTGGAGTCATTAACAATGGATTTATAAACCTAAGCGTCTGTCTGTCTGCATCCATCTTTTGGGGACATTTAATAATTTTGAATGTTTAAAAGTTTTCAGAATTTTTCATCTTTCTGAGAAAAATATAACAGTTACAAAGCCTTTCGCTGTTTTCTCAAAAGGGCTCAGCTATTGTAAATCGAAGTCTCCCTACCAGTGCCAAGTTTAGTCAATATTCTCATGCTGTGACAAGTATTTAAGCATCTTTGACTTTGCAAACCCTTTCGAGATGTTGATACATTAAAATAAACTTTTTTCAGTTCACATGCTAAAATAAAAATAACTGGCACAGAAACATTATGTTGATTTTGATAAGTTTCGCAGCTCATTCTGTAATTATCAGTGTCATATAGTTCTTTACATACACACGGTCATTCAGTTTCCCCAGCGTCTGTGTCTATATCCATTCTCTGGTCTCAATAATGAGGATTGTACGAAACAGTCTCCTTACCCTGTCATAGTACCGGTGCAGAAAATCCCTAATACCCTCTTGACACTCTGTATGCTAAGCTGCTGGGGAAATCTTCATCATTTGCTTAGTCTAGATTATTATCCCTCCTGGTTTTATTCTGGAAGTTATGGTTTCGTTTAAAATACGGGAAGAGTGTGATATGTCTAATTGTTCTGTGTGTGGGACCCACTAGATCTGGGGATCAAGATGTTCAATCCTGCTTTCACCTAGAGGTCAATCAATGCTGCAAGAATAGAATATTCAGAGAATGTGACATTATAAATCGCAGGTGTGATACGGTCACATATGGAGACAGAATATAGAGATGTCAATAAGATGTTGAAGATTTGTATTAAGTGAGTACATTTCTAATTCCACTAAATGTAAAATGTAGATGATAACAATATACAAAAAACTGTGAGAGCCTATGGCAGAATTGTACTGAAAACAAATATCTTATTAAGTGTCAACTTATAATCCATTCGGCCGTATGCTCTCCCATCAATTTTGGTATATTGCTGTACTCTTTACCACTTAGGCACGGGGTGTTGTGTGATTGAGCTTTAAAATCGAAAGTATAGACAATTATCGGAAAATCAAAAGTAGATAATTTTCAAAAATCAAAAGTAGACGATTTTCGAAGATCGAAACTCGAACTTTCTGAAAATTCGAAAACAGAAGGAAACTCAACAGTTTCGAACATCTCTACTCTATACTCAACCTTTATAATGTACACAGCAAATACGTCAGAAGCCGGTGACTTGTATTTTAAGTTAAAATGAATTAAACCCTCTTCCTCTTTCAAGTGAGTCATATACACATATACACATATACACATATAAACATACTGGGGTTATTACTGTATGTCCCACTTTGTTCAATTCCAACAGAAATACAGAACAGTGAGAACTCCACAAGGACCCCGGATAACAATAATTTGTCTCAACTGGGAACTCAGACAATGAACACTATGCCTCGGAGTGTATGAATGTAGAAAATAAAGGATAAAATTAAGATTTAGTCTCAAGTTTCTGGCAAGGCCTTACTGGTTGTATGAAAGATTGTTTTGATACCTACCAAATTGAAGTATTTCATTGCTTTTTGTATTTGTCTGGACAACCTGTTTTAAAGAAGTGTTTCTGCCTCATAAATTACCCTAATTTACAAACTTCGGTATATAACTCCCCTGTGCCCCAGGCCCCCAGGATTTCCCTTTCTTGTGAAATAATTCTGCTTGTAGCCTCTGCAATCAGCTGTAAAGTTCTGCTTGTTTTGGGGGGGGTGGCCTCCACTCCTCACTGCTTTTTTTTCCATCTGCAGTATTAGCATGTGATAACTAAACCCGCCCTTTTGTTCCCATGACTACTTAGACTTTCCTCTCTTCATCGTGCACTTTTTTTTGCTGCATAATGTACATTTGCTGCAGATTCTACTGAACTTAGGATTACTTACAACAACTGAAAAACCTCAGTTGGCATTGTTTATTGAAATCAATGTATGGTATTTATTGTTTATATAGATTTATGATTTTGTATATAGCATGTGCTGTGGTGATACACTGTGTGGTCAGTGTGATTTCTGTCAGTGTTTTTTGTTAAACTGTGTGATTCTGTGATTGTTTTGGTTGTAAACGTGTGAGTCCTGTGAGTGGTTTTTGAATACGTGTGAGTCATGGGAGTGTGTTTGTGTAACATGGTGAGTCCCCTGAGTGTTTGGAATACATGTGAGTCTGTGAGGTGTTTGTGTAAACGTGTGGAGTCCTGTTTGTGTAAGCGTGTGCCTGTGCATCACCTTTCGTTGGCAATAATGTAGGTACAATCATCACCGCACTCCAGCCCTTTCCCCCACCCAGGGTGCCTGTGGCTCACTTTCATCACTGTGGCATAATGAATTAGCACAACAGTATCCCAGCACTCACAACCCTTTCCCCTACCCATAGTGCCTGTGCATCACTTTCACGTGTGGCATAATTGTAGGTAGCAAACAGTCTCCATCACTCCCAAGCCCTTTCCCCTCCCACCCATAGTGCCTGTGCATTCACTTTCACTGTGGCAATAATGAAGTTAGCACAGTAATCCGCCCTCACAGCCCCTTTTCCCCACCCCATAGTTGCCGTGACTCCTTTCAGTATAGTCATACCTGTAGTAAGGCAAACAGTCATCCAGACCTCCCAGCCCTTTCCCCCCCACCCATAGTCCTGTGCATCCACTTTCACTGTGGCGCTATGAAGTTGAAACTACGCATCACAGCTGCCACTAGGTGGCCATCGGGCAATGAGCGCAATTCACCCACAACGGTCCCTTTCCCCACCCATAGTGCCGTGCATCCTTCAGTTGCAATATGAGTCAGCAACAGTACTCCCGCACTTACACGCCCTTTCCCCCCCCACGCCATAATGCCTGCGTTGATTCACTTTCACGGTACGGCAATGAATGGTTAGCAACACATCATCCGTCACTCCAGCTCCCTTTCCCCTCCCCACGCCATAGGCCTGTGCATCACTTTCAGTGTGGCATAACTGAGAAGTTAGCAACAGTAATCCAGCACTACACCTTTCCCCACCTCCCATTAGTTGCCTGTGCATCACTTTCATGTGGCAAATGACAGTCGCAAAACAGTTAATCCACACACTTAACACGCCCCTTCCTCCCCCATGCCTGCATTTCACGTTCATTGTCAGTCTGTAGGTGCATACCATGAGAGTTCACGCATAACAGTAAGTCCAGCACCTTACAGGCCTCTTCCGCCCTCGCTCCCAGCTACGTACGCCACCAGAGGATGCTATTCATAGTGATACTGTATCGTAGTTCTAATAGATGTATAGTGTAGATGACACAGACAGATATCGACCACGTATAGAAGAATGCTATCAAAGTATCGCTTCTGATGCTACATCCCGACTCATAGTCGAGCTGATAGTACTAAGCTACGCACTCACTCCTACGCATCGCTCTCGCTCGATAGCTCCCGATGCTCTAAGAACTGCTGATGAAAAAACTAGGATCGTCGAATACATAGAAGCTCTCTCTCTCTGCACACTGCACTCGACGCGTAGCTCGCTCGCCGCTCGCTCGCTGCTCCGGCTCGCTCGCCTGCAAGACTCAATGCCTCGCTCTGTCGACTCATAGCTGCTGCTACTTCTCCCGCTCGTCGCTCGCTCGCTCGCGCTCAGGTCGTCCTCGTATCGCTCGCATGCTCGCTCGCTCGCTCCGCTCTCTCGCTCGCCGCTCGCCGCGGCGCTCGCCCAGCTCGCCTCCTCGGGCGGTCGTCGCCGCGCCGCTGCTCGCTCCTCTCTCTCCGCCCGCCAGTGCCCTCGACTAGCCCTGGCTCCGCCGCTGCTGCCCGACGCCACGCTCGCCGCCCCCAACGGGCTCCGCCTCGCTTGCTCGCCCCGGGTCGCTCCGTCAGTCCCCCGGCTCGCTCGCTCGCTCGCTCGCCCGTGGCCGTCCGCTCGCTCCCGCTCGCTCGCTCGCTGCTCGCCTCGCTCGCTGCTCGTCTCCTCGCTCCTGCCTCCCTGCGATCCAGCTCGCTCGCTCGCTTGCTCGCTAGCTCGCTCGCTCGCTCGCGCTCGCTCCTCGCCGCCCCGGCATCGCACTCGCCCCCCCGCGGTCGCTTGCTCGCTGCCCCGGTCGCTCGCCCCCGGCTCGCTCGCTCGTCGCTGCTCGCTCGCTCGCTGCTCCTCCCTTGCGGCTCCTGACTAGCGTCTCCGCTCGCTCGCGCGGCCCCGCGCTCCTTTCTCCGGGTCCACTGGGCTGGCTCGCTCAGCTCGACCCGGACCGACTCGCTCGCTACTACTACGTCAGGGCCCGCCGCTCGTCGAGTACATACGAATCCCCCCCGCCCCCCGAACAGCACACGTGCCATACCTGCCCTCTCTTCTAGCAGTACGACTGGGGGTACTGGACCATGTCCACTGCTCCAGGTGCAGTTACCAGGATACTTGAGGTTTTTTTCAGCTGCACAGTCACGATCGCGGGTGCCGCGCACACCGCTAATGAGGAAATCCCATACAGCGGGCTGACAGGAAGTCACTGTTTGCGACTGCATGGGCTCTCATTGCGCATGAGCGACGGAGCCTGCATAGTCGCGAATTACAGAGAGGGGGAGCTCAGATTCAGGACCAGCTGGGGGAATCATTTCCGGCAAGGATTACGGGATAGGAGCAGCACCATGGACAATCTGAAAGGGTATTTGCACTGTGTAATTATGTGTTCTGCCTATGCAGACTGTATTTAGCACTGGAACTATTCCTTTAACCTGCAAACGTTTTTCACTCCCTAAGTTATTAGTGAATTAAATATGTGAGTTGTTTTTTTTTATTTTTTTTTATTTTTTTATTTTTTTGTTTTTTTTTTTTATAATTTTTTTTTTTTTTTTTTTTTTTTTTGTTTTTTTTTTTTTTTTTTTGGTTTGGGTTTTTTTTTTTGTGGTGGTTTTTTTGTAGAGGAACGTAGAGAATGCAGTCTGTACCAGCTTCATAAATAAAGTTTTTTGGGGGGTGGGCAAGGCCGGATTACCACAGGGCAACCTAGGCAGGTGCCTGGGGCCTGCTTGGAAAAGGGGGCCAATCTCCGGCCATCGCTGCAAAAAATAAAGAATTTTAAAAATGTGGAGAACCGGCATCCAGAGTGCCCTCGAGACCCATTGTTGCATGCATGGCAGCTGAGTGTATCTCTCCTGATCATGCCTCTGCCATTACCCGAGTTCTGGGCATGGCACCATAAGTATAAACTTATAAGACCAGTTACTGTGGCCAAACTTGTTGTTACTATTCACTATGGGTAAACTTGCATGTACCATCACTGTTGGCCAAACTTGAATGTACCAGTCATACTCTATATGGGCAAATTGTATGTACATTCACTGCAGGCAACTTTATGTACCGTCACTGGCAATGTATGTACCAGTCACTAGGCAACTTATATTTACCAGTCATTCTGGACAAACCTGTATGTGCTGGTTACTGTGGGCAAACTTGAATTTACGTGAGATACTGACTGTGGGCAAACATATATGTACCAGTCACTGTGGGCAAACATATATACCGTCACTGTGAGCAAACTTGGTAAGTACCAGTTACTGTGGGCAAACTTGAATGTACCAGTCACTGTGGGCAAACATGTGTTACCAGTAACTGTGGGCAAACATATAACCAGTCACTGTGTACAAATTTGTATGTACCAGTCACTGTGGGCAAACATATGTTCCAGTCACACTGTCTGTGGGCAAACATGTATAGTATCTGTCACTGTGGGCAAAGTTATATATACAAAGTTATATATACACTGTGGGCTAATTTTGTTTGTGCAATCTAGCACAGTGACTGGGCTGACCTAAAGTGTCTGGTGAACTGGGGAGCTGGAGGGTTAAAAGCCACGGCTAAGTCAGCCCTCCACAGGACGGCTAACCTAACATTGTCTGCTAAACTGGAGGGCTGACCTGCAGTGTCTACTGATGGAGGTTAACCTAACAGTGTATGCTGAACTTGGGGGGCTGGAGGGTTAAACAGCCAGGGCTAAATCAGCCCTCCACATTACCGTAGGTGTTAGCACCCCACCCATCTCCACAAGCCATGATCACTTTTACTCGGAGCACAGTAAGACATGAATAAATAAAATGGGGTAATTATACTTTGATAATTTACTTTTTAATGCTTTAAATTGAACAACGGGGGCCCAAACTCACCATTGTCTAGAGCACTCTTTGCCTGTCACAGAGACTGTACAGTCTGGGGTAGTGTAACTTACAAGCCCATAACTTAAGATCAAGATACATCAGCTAGGCTTGAGACAGTAACAGTCACACTCATGTGGGCAAACTTTATTGTACCAGTCACTGTAAAGAAACTGTATGTTCTAGTCACTGTGGGCAACTTGTATGTACCAGTTTTTGTTTAGGGCACTCTGGCATATATATACCACCTCCTGTGGCATATATATGTCATCCCTCCAGTTCTTCAGCCACTATTAGATCTGCCCTCCAGTTCAAACACCACTTCTAGGTCAGCCATTCGATCACCAGCCACTTTTAAGTCAGCCCTCTGCTGATCTAACAGTGTCTGCTGAACTGGAGGCTGACCTAACAGTGTCTGCTGAACTGGAGGGCTGACTTAACAATGTCTGCTGAACTGGAGTGCTGACCTAACAGTGTCTGCGAACTGGAGTACTGACCTAACAGTGTCGCTGAACTGGAGTGCTGACCTAACAGTGTCTGCTGAACTGGAGTGTTCACCTAACAGTGTCTGCTGAACTGGAGTGCTGACCTAACAGTGTCGCTGAACGAACTACCTACACTACTCGGTGCCTGGGGCTACCTACATACTTGGGGGCTGGGACCCACCTACTTGGGGGATGGCTACATACCTACCTACATAGGGCTGAGGCCTACCTACCTATTTGGGGGTGGGGCTGCCTACCTATTTGGGGGCTGGGAACCTACCTACATACTTGGGGGCTGGCTACCTACCTACTTGGGGGCTGCTACATACCAACCTACTTGTCTGCTGGGCCTACCTACCTATTTGTGTGCAGGGGGCTTGGCCTACCTACCTACTGTGTGCAGGGGGCTGCCTGTGTTTTGGGGCCTAGCTATCTATTTGTGTGCTTGATGCACTCTTGCTGACGAAAACAAATGACACCAGAACCAGATACACCATTCACTAATGACACTTGTGGAATTTGCCTAAACTACAGATATAGTGGGGAATACAGATTTTACCAGATTGCTCTACCAACATATTTTTCTGCAGGTGTTTTTTTAAATATTTCTATTTGTTAGATATTGTTCAAAGGAATTTCATAGGTGTGGTTACCTTCAAGATTTTACTAGGTTAGACTAGGTTAAACTAGTAAGCAGGGCCGTTTTTAGGCATAGGCCACCTTGGCAAAGAACTAGGGCACCTATGTTAACAAGGGCGCTCTATTTTCTCCCTAACATCTCCCTAACTAAATTGGCTAGAAACAGCCCTGCTAGTTAGCTTAGTTAGGGCCATGCACCAATACAGGAATAAATTATTTATTAGAAAATCGTAAAAAAACAACATACTAAATCTAATATTGGAGATTTCACTTAAACTTAGACGTAGATACCACAAGCAACAAAAAAGAAACACAGATATTCTTAGAAACATTCTTAAACGAAACTCGGATTCATGGAGATCACTTCACCCACTAGACCAAGATTTCACAATATATTCAAAATTATATAACATGTTTTCAAGAATTGATAAGATATTACCATAGGAATCAGAACAATATCAGACCATGACCCTGTTAGAATCAATTAAAGAAAAAAACACTCCATTACTATTCATTTAAGAAACTAAACGCATACCTTTTAAGTATCCTGGAAAACAAAGAACGATAAAAACAGAGCTTAAATATTATTTTGAATACATGACATAGATAAAAAAAAATCCATTCTTTATATGGAAAGCCTATATGAGAAGAATTCTTTTAAAATAGCATTGAACTTAAGAAGAAAATAACAGCACACAGAATAAACTAATGTATCAAATGAGATCCTTAGAAGAGACTCACAAAACTACACAAAAAATTACCACCAACTACAAAATTAAAAATGAAGTTACACACAATACAATATGATGATTTAATAAATATAAGAACTCACAAAACACACCCAAGTTTAGACGTATTAAATACAGATTCCAAAATTTACTCAAATATTAGCTGTAACATTACAGACACAATTAGCATCATTGATACAAGGAGACAACTTGGAGACAACACAAGAAAAATATTAATTATCAGACTAGGCAAATATTTCAACCTTCATATAACCCTTCATACAACCCTAGATGCGAAAAAGTGTTCAATCAAATTAATTGGATATACTTACAGTAGATTACTATCTAGATAAATATTACATTACACGATGGTTTAAAAATAAATTATGACACTATATGCAAACTCATCACAAAAGAAATTATTGTAAACATGTTATCTAAATCATTTAAAGCCACAATGGCACAAGACAAGGGTGTCCCTTGTCACCTTAATATTTAATTTAGCTATCGAACCTCTAGCTGAATCATAAATTCAAATCATCATATTAAAGAAATAAAAATAGGACGTAACTCAAATTTGGTGATTATGCAGACATCATCATATTAATCTTCACAAACCCAAATACATCCCTCCCAACACTTATTTATAATATAAATATATTAAAAGAATTTAGTCCTATCTCATATTATAAATAAACTGAATCCAAATCTTCAATTTTACCCATACAATTCAACTATTCTAAAAGCCAAATAAGAAGAAGAAATAACATATTTGGGAGTACAAATAACTGAACAAACATCAAACCTATAGCAATACAATTGTGAACCAATGCTAAAGAAGCACAAACATTTTTAAACCAATGGTCATCAAAATATCTGGTCACCAAGTTAAAATAATATTACATAAAATGCTTTACACAGTTTGGACCCTGCCTATCCACATACCGATATGTTTTTCCAATCACATAATAAAAAAACATTAAAAAAAAAAAATGATGTGGATAAAGGGTAAAGCCTGAATAACAGACAGGTGCTGCTTGGGCACATGAAGACATTGTGGGGGTCTGTACATTCATTGTCTGCTGTTTCCACTGGGCTCTGTGGGCAGCATCATATGTTTCCTCATAGATCGGTGCCCAAATTTGTGGTTCTATTACCATGGCTGACATGCTGCAGACACACTGACACCATGTTGTCACCTGCATCTAACATGAAGAAGACCTACACTGCAGAGCCACAGCATGCCATGGAACGCTCTGCCCTCCTGAGCAGCACTAGGTTTGCTGCCCTGCCCAAAGTCCTGCCCCTGGGAGGCTTGTGCTCTGTGAGCTCTTTACTGATATTATCCTTCTCCTCTCCCACTGTTGGAACCTTTGGATGACCAGTAACCTCCTTGCCCAGTTCCATCTACTCACCACTGGATTCACAATAGGCAGCAGCAGCTGGAACCTCACTACCTTGTCCCCTTGTACACTGACAATTCGTACTCCTCTACAGTTGGCATAAAGGACTGACCATCTCTTCCTCCAGCACATTATGCCATATATAGGGCCTGATGTGATAAAAGGTGGCAACATTGTTCCAGTGCTAATAATCTGCAGTAGCCAATCAGATTTTATCTAACAGCTGGTACCCAATAAAAAAGTCTGAATTTTGCAATTAAAAAATAAATGAGCCCCATAATGTGCAAAAACATCTCAAGTGAATGGGGCTCCTCCAACTCACCGGTTTTAAACCACTTGGTCAAGGAGCCTCTGAGTTTCCTATCATTAAAGGTTTTCATTGTTCCTATGTCTGTCCAGGAGAAAAATAACAATTAGTGCTAGACCACACTAGCTCATTTTTTGCGTGTTTGTGTGCGGTTTTCACACTCGATTGCACATGCGATTTTGGTTAGAATGGAAATCGCAGGAACGCAAAAATTCCCACACTTTCCGATGTGCGTGTGATTACGCTTCCGTTTCTGTTTTGCATGCACGTTTTTTTACGCAAACACATGCGTTTCTATAATGTTAAATTACAAACTCGCATTTGCGCAAACACTGAACAAGGCACCAGAATTATGCGCGTATTACACTGCGCTTTCGTGCGTTGTAGTGGGGCCTCAGCCTTACTAAACCTTTCTTAATTTTCTCAAAAAGTTTTTGATTTGGACCTTGCTACGGTCTTTGCTGTCGTCTCTGCTGTCGTATATCGGAGTCTCCCAACCACTGCCAACTTATGCAATAAAGTTCTTTATTAAAAGTGGTGCTAACTTTGCCCCAACCAATCGATGTTAGCTTTTAAATGTCAATAAATCTGATTGGTTGGGGCAAAATTAGCACCACTTTTAACGATAAGAAGAGTTATTCATAAAAGTTCTTATCGTTTAAAATGGTGTTATTTTGCCCCAACCAATCAGATCTTATTTAACATTCGAAAGCTAACATCTGATTGGTTGTGGGCAAAATTAGCACCATTTTAAACGATAAGAACTTTTATTGAATAACCCTGAAGAACTTTTATTGAATGACCCTGACTGAATGTTTCTCAGGCTTTGACCGTATTTATAGGAAATTTATTAAAGTCTTTCTTCTATTCCCTACCCATCCTACTCCTTACCAGGACTATTAAGACTTTAAAGGGCATGTCCACCCTTATGATAAACTTTTAGCATATAATAGAATATCTCCCCCCCCTCACGCTATAAAATAAATTTAAGAAAGTGCCCCATGTTTACTTACCTTCCCTCTCTCCTCGACGCCTGGCCCGGCCTTCTGCTTGCAAAGAACTGCAAGCAGGGGGCGGACCGGCAGCCACGTACTGATTGCTGAGAGGCAGCCATCACGATGCGGCTGCCGCTCTCAGAATGAGGGGGAGAGAGGAAGGTAGTAGAGTTCTGGGTACTTTCTTAAATTATTTTTAGCGGTTGGGGCTGGGGGAAGATATTCTATTATATGGGCAAGGGGTTTTATGGTAGGGGGAGGGATCGCAAAACGGGAGTGAGTGAGAGGGGAGGGGGAGAAGGGCTGCAGTACCATGCCAATCTTCTCCCGAGGCCAGATAGGAGGCAGAGTCCTATATCCTCCTGTGGGGCAGTTTTTGGGACTTTGGGGGGGACTACAGGAGAACCATATGAGTTATGGAGCTGGGATGTGAGGTAAGGATTAAACTACACTACACGATGGGGCCGTAGTTGGGGGGATTATAGTTTTGGGGTGGACATGCCCTTTAACATGTTTGATAAATTTAAAACTTTTGCCTAAGTTTTTTGTCGTGCAAATTCCATTCAACCCTTTTGTATAAAGCCAATGCTAAACGTGTGGGCACTGGGGAATTTCTGCAAAATAAGGAATCGAGAATAAACTGCACAGGGTTATAATGTTGGATGAGATTATGAGCTGTAATTATCATGTATATATTTCTTAAATAACAAACTGTCATCTCAGTTCCCCAGCGTCTGTGTCTATATCCATTCTCTGGTCTCTATAAAATGAGGATTGTATGAACCAGTCTCCTTACACTGTCATACAGGTGCAGCAGAATCCTCTATCCTCTATGACACTCTGTACTGCTAACTGCTGGGGAATGCTTTTATCATTTGGCTTAGTCTGAGAATTATTATCCTCATGTGAGTTCAATGCTGGAATTAATGACTGGTTGTCATCACCGGAAGGGTTATATGTCTGATTGTTCTGTGTGTGGACCCACTAAATCTGGGGATCAACGTTCAATCCTGCTTGTCACCTGAAGGTCATAAATGCTTGCAGAACATGAATATTCGGAGGAAGGTGACATTATAATCGCAGGTGTGATGAGTCACATTTGGAGACAGAATATACAGATGTCAATGAAATGTGAAGATTTGTATAAAGTGAGTTAAATCTGATTCTGTAAACATTATTGTGATCAATGTAACATGTAGGTAGTACAAACTGAAGTAAATTCCTATATATTGGGGTTATTATGGGTTGTCCCTGTTCTAACAGAAATACAGATCAGTGGGAGCCAACCAGGGACCTGCCACTGAGATTCCATCACTAGAAGAATCACACACTTTGCCAGGATATTGGGGGACATTAGGACACACTGGGGGTGATGTATAAATAGTGCAGTGCCCTGTTTACCTTTCATATTCCTGCAATGTGGTATTGTACATGAGTGAAAAGTAATTTGTGTTCCACAAGACACAATTTTTTTTTTTGGTGTTTTTCATTGAGGGGTGGGACAATGTGTCAATACTTTATCCACATTTGTACATTATATAGAATAACTTCTTGAAACGTGTTGTAATGGGAATGTTTCCTAACTGACCTTATAAGAAATATCAACATGGATTTAGGAGGAATAGATCTTGTCAGACTAACTTGCTTGGCTTTTATGAGGAAGTGAGTAAAATTTAGACTGACATAGCAGTAGATGTAGATTTAGACTCTGACATAGCAGAAAGATGTAGTTTTACTTGGATTTTGCAAAGGCTTTTAAAACAGTCCCCATAGGTGACTATGTATAAGCTAAGGTCTGTTGGTCTGGGGAGTCACATTGTACATGGATAGAAAATTGGTTAATGAATAGGATGCGAGAGTAGTGTTTAATGGGGCTTCATCATCATCTGTTTCTCTTCGCGAAAAGAGAAAAGAGATTCTACTGAAGAACTGCCCCACACCATTGATGGTATGAATAAATAAACTACAGTGTCCGTAACTGAAACTGTGTAGATTCAAGGAATTATTCAAGAGTTTGTGGGGGTATTTCTGAGTTAGGGGATGTTTGTGGGAAAAACTGCAGGCTGTTCTAATTCAGTTTGCTGAATATTTTTGCTGTTTTTTGAGCAATCATGCAGTCTCACTTTGTGGCTTTTTGCTTTCATGTGCGAGTGTGTAACCATGCATATGGCATAACCGTTTGATTCAGGACATTGGGGAATTGATATTTGGTAACTTTTTTACATTCCATGGTATTTTGGCATGATTTCTACCCCGAAAGTGATTTTTGTTAATTTTTCAGAAATCTCTGCAAAAATTATGAAATTCTATGAAGAACTGTGCCCACACAATTGATGGTATGAATGAACAAACTACAGCATTTCTTAACTAAAAGTGTTTAGATTCAAGGAATATATAGTTTGTGAGGAGGTAGGTGTTTTGTGGAAAAACTGCAGGCTGTTCAAATACAGAGCTGGCTATTTTTTTGTTTGCTGTTACTGACATTTGGCATTGGTCCCTCTCTGGGTTAGTTGTTAGCCATGTCTCTGGTACACCCTGAATGTGGCATACCGTTTTATTCGGGAGGGGTTAGGTTTTCATGTTTGAGATGCGTTTGAACTTTCCTCCACAGTTTTTAGCTGAAATTCGCATTTGATTTTGTCTCGATTTAACAGTTGAGGAAAAACAGAAACTTTGAGAAAATAACTTACAATTGGACGAAGAGCTGCGCCCGGGTATCTGCATTTTGATCAAAACTTACCTCACTCGTAAAATCCTATGGTATGGTAGTAGTTTTAAGGTATGCAGTTTCTAAAAATATCTCCTTGTGGGATAGTTTCGTTAATTGGTAGATATTCTTTGTTAACCTTTAGATTGTCTTTATACATTTCGATTTGGTGTAATATTTGTGGCAGTTTTGTTTTGGGGGTCTCCTGTACAGGGTAGTGTGGTACCTATATATATCTAGTTATCGTTTGTACTTGGGAGTAAGTACAGTAAAACAGTAAGATTTTTGTGCAGAACCTTAAGATAACTATAAATAAAAAGGGAAAATCCATTAAAATTTGCACATTTTACATTTTTATTACATATTTTACCCATATTCCAGTAAAATTTCCAGAAAGTTCCAAATTCTGTTACGGTGTTAAGTTCACTTTGTGCTGAAAACAATGTATAATATTCCTGATTTACTGCAAGGTTTCCTACTGTAAAATTAGTCTAAACTGATTGAGGGCAAATCCTGAAATTCTGCTGGCACTACGAGCAAACAAATTGAAATTCTGTTTGCACTGAAAGGCTAAGTTTAAAACGTCAGAGGATGTGCAATCATTGCAGGAGGATCTATAGATATCACATTGGGCTGCTAAGCGGCAGATGAGATTCAATGTTAATACTGTAATAACAAATTTGTGGATGACAAATTTGAAGGTAGCAAGCCATTCAGCAAGATATTGTCTTGTATAAAGAGAGTATGGATTCAAGGGAGGAAAATGTTGTTCTCCCTTTTACAAAGCATTGGTAGAGCCCTCATTTGGAATATGCATTACAATTTAGGAATGCTGTGTACAAAAAGGATATCTTGAAAATAGAAAGGGTTCAGAGAAGGGCAATAAATTAATAAGGGGAATGGGGGATTTGAATATGAAGAGAGGACTGAAAAGTTACAATTATGTACCTAAAGAAAAGGAGCTTGCGTGGGATATGATTACTGTGTATAAATACATTAACAGGCCATACAATAAACTATCTGGGGCATTGTTCACCAATAGAGCATGTCAGAGGACACGTGGACATCCCTTAAGACTTGAAGAAAAGAAGTTTAGTCTTCGTTGGGAAAGGGTTTTCACTTGAGAACAGGTAAAGCTATGGAACTGTCTTCCAGTGGACGTTGTTATGGCTGGTTCATTGGTCAGTTTAATAAAAGCTGGATGATTTTCTACAAACAAGGAATGTTACAAGTTACTGGTATTGATACATAAAGTAGAGTTGGGAAAGGGTTTGTCACTGTGAGATGGTAAAGCATGGAACTGTCTTCCTGAGACGTTGTTATGGCAGGTTCATTGGTCAGTTTATAAAAAGCTGGATGAGTTTCTACAAACAAGGAGTTACAAGTTACTGGTATTGATACATAAAGTAGAGTTGGGAAAGGGTTTGTCACTGTGAGAATGGTAAGCTATGGAACTGTCTTCCAATGGACGTGTTATGGCAGGTTCATTGGTCAGTTTAATAAAAAGCTGGATGAGTTTCTACAAACAAGGAATGTTACAGGTTACTGGTATTGATACATAAAGTAGAGTGTGAAAGGGTTTGTCACTGTGAGAACGGTAAAGCATAGAACTGTCTTCCATGGACGTTGTTATGGCAGGTTCATTGGTCAGATTAAAAAAGCTGGATGAGTTTCTCCAAACAGGAATGTTTACAAGTTACTGGTATTGAACATAAAGTAGAGTTGGGAAAGGGTTTGTCACTGTGAGAACGGTAAGCTATGGAACTGTCTTCCAGTGGACGTTGTTATGGCAGGTTCATTGGTCAGTTTTAAAAAGCGGATGAGTTTCTACAAACAAGGAATGTTTACAAGTTACTGGTATTGAATTAAAGTGAGTTGGGAAAGGGTTTGTCACTGTGAGAACGGTAAAGCTATGGAACTGTCTTCCAGTGGGCGTTGTAATGGGCAGGTTCATTGGTCAGTTTTTAAAAAGCTGGATGAGTTTCTGCAAACAAGGATGTTACAAGTTACTGGTATTGATACATAAAGTAGAGTTGGGAAAGGGTTTGTCACTGTGAGAACGGTAAGCTATGGAACTGTCTTCCAGTGGGCGTTGTAATGGCAGGTTCATTGGTCAGTTTAATAATAAATTTGGATGAGTTTCTACACAAACAAGGAATGTTACAAGTTACTGGGATTGATACATAAAGTAGAGTTGGGAAAGGTTTGTCACTGTGAGAACGGTAAAGCTATGGAACTGTCTTCCAGTGGACGTTGTTATGGCAGGTTCATTGGTCAGTTTAATAAAAGGGATGAGTTTCTACAACAAGGAATGTTCAAGTTACTGGTATGGATACATAAAGTAGATTCATGCGGGATATTTTGCCACTTGGAGTCAGAAGGAATTTTATTCCCCTTCATAATTCTAGTGGGATTTTTTTCCCTTCCTATGATCAACAGTTAGGCAGGAATCTGGGTATTGCTGATTAGGATGGACTGGATGACGTGTGTTTTGTACTGTCTATACTATACTATACTGTACTGTACTGTATATACTGACTAATATACTATACTATCGTACTATACGTACTATACTAACTTACTGTCTTACTATAATGTATTATCTGTACTGTACTATACTATACTATATTGTACTGTACTAACTAAACTGTCTATACTATACTATACTGTACATACTATAGTGTACTATACTTACTATAACTGTTAACTATAATGTATTTACGGTACTGTACTATAATATACATATTGTACTGTACTATACTAAACTGTACTATACTATACTACTTTACTATACTGTACTATACTATGCTATACTGTACTATACTTTACTATACTTACTGTACTATACTACTATACTTTGACTATCTGTCATAACTTACTGTCTAACTATTGCTATCTGTACTATACTTTACTATATATACTGTACTATACATACTTTACTGTACTATACTGTACTATACTACTATACTGTAATATACTTTACTATACTATACTGTACTATACTATACGTATACTGTACTGTACTTACTGATTACTGTACTATACTGTACTTCATACTATATTAGCTATACTGTACTATACTATACTGTACTATACTATACTATACGTACTATACTATATGTACTATACTATACGATACTGTACTATACTATACTGTACTATACTATACTATACTGACTATACTTAGCTTACTATACTATACTATACTGTACTATACTATACTGTACTATCTATAACTATATACTATACTGTACTATACTTAATATACGTTATAAATAGGACATTATTTAACAGAGGGCCCTATTTATAAGATCGTTATCGCTATAAAAAAATAACGATCGCTATCGTAAAATAACGACCGTTATTTCCGATAACGATCGTTATTTTCCGTTAACGACCGGTAGTTTCCGATATCGGGAATACTGAGCGTTATCGAAAATACCGGGCGTTTATAGTCTAGAAGCTTTCTGGGGGTCACCATCTCATTTACCAACATAGGTCACCTCACTAGGTGAAACAACCATGTACCTATAGGCCTGGGTGTTTAGAGGCTTGGGAACTCATGGGTGTCTTCTGTAATTGTTATACAAATCATCTTAAAGCTATTACCAAATCTACTTCTGTGATTAGAAGGTTATTTAGGTTTTTCCTTCAATGTCAGGGTAAATAAAGTCCCCCATAATGAGTCACCACTCCACCAATCAATGTCAGGGAATTAAAGTCCCCCATAATGCAACCCATCCCTACTAAAGAGCCTGTACCGACAGAAAAGTCTGCCTAGTTCTCTAAAATCCAAACCCTTCTTCCAAACATGTATTAATTCTCCTAAGCTCCCGCTGCCTCCCTAGCCAAGAATGTGGCTATGATAATATTTCCAAAAACACCATCCTGGAGGTCCTTGCTTTTAACTCTCGGAAATCATTTAAGGACCTCACCTCCTCCTCTAACTTCGTCATTTAGCTCTCGGAAATAATTTTTAAGGAACTCACCTCCTCCTCTAACTTTGTCATTGGCACCAATGTGAACCAAGACCACAGGGTAATTCCCAACCCCACCCAATAATCTTGCTACATGATCCACAACATGCCAAACCATAGCACCAGGCAGGCAACACGCAGTTCGGCATATAGGGTCTTGGCAGCAGATGACCCTATTTACCTTTCTAATAATAATGAAACGGCTACCAGTATGTAATGAAATCCCCATGGCTACCAGTGTGTAATGAAATGGCTACCAGTATGTAACGAAATTCCCATGGCTACCAGTATGTGATGAAATTTCCAGTTTGCTGCCAGTATGTAATAAAAATCCCATGGCTATCTCTACCAGTATGTAATGGAATTCCCATGGCTACCAGTATGTGATGAAATTGCCAGTTTGCTGCCAGTAATAAAAATCCCATGGCTACCCCTACTAGTATATAATGAAATTCTCATGGCAACCAGTATGTAATGAAATTCTCATGGCAACCAGTATATAATGAAATTCCCATGGCTACCAGTATATAATGAAATTCCCATGGCAACCAGTATATAATGAAATTCCCATGGCTACCAGTGTGTAATGAAATTCTCATGGCAACCAGTATATAATTAAATTCTCATGGCTAACAGTATGTAATGAAATTCCCATGGCTACCTGTATGTAATGAAATTCCCATGGCTACCTGTATGTAATGAAATCTCCATATTCCCATGGCTACCAGTATGTAATGAAATCTCCATATTCCCATGGCCACCAGTATGTAATGAAATCCCCATGGCTACCAGTGTGTAATGAAATCTCCATATCCCATGGCTACCAGTATGTAATGAAATTCCCATGGCGACCAGTATGTAATAAATCCCCATGGCTATCAGTATGTAATAAATTCCCATGGCTACAGTATTTAATGAAATCCCCATGGTACCAGTGTGTATGAAATTCCTATGGCTACCCAGTATTGTAATGAAATCCCCATGGCTACCAGTATGTATGAAATCCCCTGGCTACCAGTGTGTAATGAAATTCCTATGGCTACAAGTAGGTAAATAATCCCCATGGCTATCAGTGTGTAATGAAATTCCTATGGCTACCAGTATGTAAAAGAATCCCCATGGCTACCATGTGTGTAATGAAATCCTATGGCTACCAGTATGTAATGAAATCCATGGCAACAGTGTGTAATGAAATCCCCATGGCTACCAGTGTGTAATGAAATTCCTATGGCTACCAGTATGTAATGAAATCCCCATAGCTACCAGTATGTAATAAACCCCCATGGCTACCAGTGTGTAATGTATTCCTAGGCTACCAGTATGTAATGAAATCCCCATGGCTACCGTGTGTAAAATTCCTATGCTACCATTATTAATGAAATCCCCATGGCTAACATGTGTAATGAAATTCCCGTGGCTACCAGTATGTAATGAAATTCCCATGGCTACCAGTATGTAATGAAATCCCAGTGCTACCAGTATGTAGAAATCTCCATATTCCCATGGCTACCAGTATGTAATGAAATTCTCATGGCAACCAGTATATAATGAAATTCCCATGGTTTCCAGTATATAATGAATTCCCATGGCAACCAGTATATAATGAAATTCCCATGGCTACCAGTGTGTAATGAAATTCTCATGGCAACCAGTATATAATGAAATTCTCATGGCTACCAGTATGTAATGAAATTCCCATGGCTACCTGTATGTAATGAAATTCCCATGGCTACCTGTATGTAATGAAATCTCCATATTCCCATGGCTACCAGTATGTAATGAAATCTCCATATTCCCATGGCCACCAGTATGTAATAAAATCCCCATGGCTACCAGTGTGTAATGAAATTCCCATGGTATACCAGTGTTATTAATCTCCATATCCATGGCTACCAGTATGTAAGGAATTCCCATGCTACCAGTATGTATGAAATCCCCATGGCTATCAGTATGTAATAAATCCCCATGGCTACCAGTATGTAATGAAATCCCCATGGCTACCAGTGTGTAATGAAATTCCTATGGCTACCAGTATGTAATGAAATCCCTATGGCTACCAGTAAGTAATTAAATCCCCCATGGCTACCAGTGTGTAATGAAATTCCTATGACTACAGTTGTAATGAAATCCCGATGGCTACCAGTGTGTATGAAATTCCTATGGCTACCAGAATGTAATGAATCCCCATGGCTACCAGTGTGTAATGAAATTCCTAGGGCTACCAGTATGTATGAAATCCCCATGGCTACCAGTGTGTAATGAATTCCTATGGCTACCAGTATGTAATGAAATCCCCATGGCTACCAGTGTGTAATGAAATTCCTATGGCTACCAGTATGTAATGAAATCCCCATGGCTACCAGTGTGTAATGAAATTCCTATGGCTACCAGTATGTAATGAAATCCCTATGGCTACTTGTGTAATGAAATTCCCCATGGCTACCAGTGTGTAATGAAATTCCTATGGCTACCAGTATTAATGAATCCCCATCTACCAGTAGGTAATAAAATCCCCATGGCTACCAGTGTGTAATGATTCCTATGGCTACCATATGTATGAATCCCCATGGCTACCAGTGTGTAATGAAATTCCTATGGCTACCAGTATGTAATGAAATCCCCATGGCTAACAGTGTGTAATGAAATTCCTGTGGCTACCAGTATGTAATGAAATTCCCATGGCTACCAGTATGTAATGAAATCCCCATGGCTACCAGTATGTAATGAAATCTCCATATTCCCATGGCTACCAGTATGTAATGAAATTCTCATGGCAACCAGTATATAATGAAATTCCCATGGTTTCCAGTATATAATGAAATTCCCATGGCAACCAGTATATAATGAAATTCCCATGGCTACCAGTGTGTAATGAAATTCTCATGGCACCAGTTATAATGAAATTCCTCATGGCTACCTTATGTAATGAAATTCCCATGGCTACCTGTATGTAATGAAATTCCCATGGCTACCTGTATGTAATGAAATCTCTCCATATTCCCATGGCTACCACGTATGTAAAATCTCCATATTCCCATGCCACCAGTATGGTAATAAAATCCCCATGGCTACCGTGTGTAATGAAACAATGGTTCATTTTTCCATTTTGTGTACTGCTTTTGGCTGCCAAAATACTGCACCAACTGAGGATCCAAATCTCGTTTTTTTTTGGGGGGAAACAGCACGTCACTCAGAGGGAGGGGGAGTGGAGTCTTCCGTGCTTGAAGAGTCTGGCACTTGTGCGCAGGACAAAATTCTCCCGGAGGCACAGAAGGAGGCAGAGAAGAAGTAAGCAATCTAAGCCTCCTAGTGTTCAGTTTTTCTAACTTCAATCCGGCCATCCTTTGCAAGCATAAGGATTTAATAGGTAAGGTAGGGTTCATTTTAATCAACATAATGTGGGCAATTACTGGTTAGTTTTTAGTTTTGGGGGTGGACATGCCCTTTAATTTCTCCAATAGATATGATATTTTTAGACACCAGTTTCCATAGAACATCTTCCAACCGTCGGATAAAAGCCAAAACATGTTCTTTCTCCCTTTGTTTTAAACTTTGAAACATGTGGAGCCAAGTATGAGGATTGTCACAGGAGCCATACACATCTTCTAATGCCTTTAAACAGTCTATAGCAGAGGTGTCAGGACAGCCATTGCAAAACATTTTTACCACTCGGTTAGAAGGAGGAAGCAGGTTTTCAGTTAAATTAATCCTTTTCTCCAGCTAAGAGTAATGAAAATCCCCTATCATCTGCATAGCAGCCTCCTGCCACTTCTCAAATTCTTGTTCTCCTATGGATATAGGGGCGACTCCTGAGAAGACCTTTAGCTTTGGGTATTTAGTTCGCCTTACTATTAAGGGGAAGGAGAAACCACCTGGCAGGTCAAACTAGCAGGTGATCCTAGAGGATGCATATCATCTGTCTCCAGGGTTAATGTTTGAATTTCAGTGTTAATGCCAGTACCCCTTCTTGGAGGTATAGGTGGTCGGAGATAGATTATGGGGCAGCCAACTGGGAGAGTGCCCACGGGGAAAATGGTATAGGACCCTGAGCACCTCCTCTGGGGTGCTATACAGTAGGGTGAAATATCCAGTTACTGCTGAATCTTTTTTAGCTAGCAAATGGGAGCCCATCAAATTTGGGTGGTAGGCTAGCATTTCATTAATTAATTCTGGAGAAAGATCCCCAGGTACACGATCAATGGCAAAGGCAAGAAGTTTAGAACCTGTAATATTATTGGTGTTTGTCTTTTACAGCAGCTTTTAGAGCATACATACTGTATGTTTAATGACTTTATAACTGTTCATCACAGCACATGTTCCAACATGGCTCCTGTGTTATGCTTGTGAAGGTTCTCATTCATCCAGGTCATGGTATATCTGTTGTATTCAATTCCCATCAAATGGACTTGAAAGTATTTCTTGAAGAATTGTAATGTTAATACTACTGGGAGAGGCACGTGACTGGTTCAAGAGAGTGTAAGGAGGCCATTTATGTGAAAAAAGAAAACCAAGCTAAATAGAGGTGGGGGGTTCGACACCAACTGTCTGCCAGTACAATGTGTTTTAAACACTTACTCTGGGCGTTCCTATAACACCTCTTAGCACCTATCCAATCAACCCCTTAACCACTGGCTGTGATATGCTAATTGGGATTTCCAGGGTACATAATTGCCACAGATTCTTGTACAAGTCATTCTGAATTGAGAAAGCCAGTCGGATGACTAGCGAAACGTCTTCAAGAACTACATTTCAAGTCCAGTTGATCTAATTGAGTTACAACAGATATGGCTCCTGTGTAGTTTTATAAACCCGTGTATCACCATACTACATTGTTGTTGCTGATTTCATTTTACATATATGTAGTGGTGTTTGAATATATACACTGCCTTAGCGATATGTTGTAGTGACTGCCTGTTATAACATGTGATTACAAGGTGGACGAAACTTGGACCATGAAGATCGTCTACAGACAGACTAAAAGAAGGGCCACACCTTCAGTGTATATTACCAAGATTTTCCACCCCTTCCACCCCTTGTCCACCCCTTCCCCAACTTTTTGCCAAATAATAGTTCTCCTTTCCCCAGCCCCAACCACTAAAAAGATTTGTTAGAAACTCCCCAATAGCGGACCCCCCTCTCCGGCCCTTGTAAGGGCCCTTGCGGCACTAAATAGTGCCCTTGTGGGATTCCCACAGCTCAATCCAGGACCCCGTGGCTTTAAAGAGCCCTTCGGCGATGTCTTCTTTCAATTTATATATTGATAATTTTCTTGTGTTTTTCTACCTGGGGGGTACTGTTTGACATTTTTTTACATTTTGTTTACTGGTTTGAAATCGTCTTCCTATGCTCTATTACTGGAGATTATTTCTGGTGAATATAAGAACCCAATTTCCAATACATCAATAGCGCTGTTGCCTTCACATCACCTGAAGAAGGGGGCATGTTCCCCAAACGTTGTAACTTTGAAGTTTGTATTAAAGCACCAATTCACTTTCTGGAGTGTGACTACATCTCCTTTGTTTGATATGATGTTACATTTCCATTTGAAGTAGGAATTTCTTATGTAGTAGCATCCATTAAAACCAAGTGTGCATAAGGATTTATTGTTTTTGATTTGTGATTATAACATGTATATAAATAACATTCCACATACAATAGTAAACCTATATGCACCTTATCAAAAACAACTAAGATTATAAAAAAAAAAAAAAACAGTAAACAAGCCAAACATTTCAATAAAATCTACAGTTATACTTGGCGATTTTAAGAAAACCAGATCCCAATTCAGATTCTAATGGGAAATCACAAAACTGGGATTTCTTGGAATGTTTAAAAGGTTGTAGGATGTATGGAGAATAATACATCCTTTAGATAGTGACTTCTCTAATATCCAAAACACACAAATATATTCTCACATAGATCTTATATCAAGATAAGTGGACCCTCCAAATATTCTAAATCATGAATACAAAACAAACAATATCTGGCCATGTTCCCGTCATGGCAAATGTCAGAGAAACTTGTAACACAATAAGCCATACTATTGCAAACCCTTTAACTAGATAACAAACAAACAGAGCTAGAACTTTTTTTTTTCAAATTAGCAAAACCTGATATAAATCCAGACTCTTTTGGTTAGCTCAAAGCCTATATCATAGAATATGTATAAAAATGGCCTCAATCCAAAGGGAAAAAAAGGAACTCGAAAAGATTGTCAGGGAGATTCAATAAAACTTTATAGTTAAAAATGGTGCTAATTTTGCCCCAACCAATCAGATTTTATTTAACACCTGAAAAAAACATCTGATTGGTTGGGGTAAAATAGTATAATTTTAACGACAAGAACTTTTATTGAATCTCCCTGTAATATCGTTCAAATAATTAATTGGAATCCAAACATAAAATATCCTAGATTCTTTCTTTCTCAAGGAAATTAAATATTACTAGATGGACGTATGTCTTTATACAACCTCCAATACTATGTTACTATGTAACTGTTATACAGACATTATGGGTAGGGTATAAAGGTTGGACTAGATGGATGTATGTCTTTATACAACCTCCAATACTATGTTACTATGTAACTGTTATACAGACATTATGGGTAGGGTATAAAGGTTGGACTAGATGGATGGATGTCTTTATACAACCTCCAATACTATGTTACTATGTAACTGTTATACATCTGTACGGAGTTCACAATACAGATAAATGCGGACCTTTCTAACCCAAATGAGGAAATAGGGGATCTGGAAGAATGGGAAAATATCCTGAAGAAATCCATCAGTGATGTTGTGATACTTTGTGGAAAAGTCTTTTATAACATGGAAAACATTCTGGATCAAATCCTTGGGCTAAACAACAAGACACTAATACTTTCTCCTTCTTGGGGAAATAATTTTTTAATTCTTTTTGGATTACCATGGGTTTAATTACAGTTTATATTTTCAACTGATTTATCCTTTTCCTGTAGACGTTAATGACATATTTGACTACATGTCTCATCTGGATTCTGCAAAGAATCTAAATCCAAAAGACAAATTACTGGAAGATTTTTACATGATGTATTATTATTGTTTATCAGAAGATCCGGATAAGAATCAGTTGTATGAATATATATATGACATACCACTCAGAAACTGTAGTCAAGAGCATGCGTATTACTATTTACAATTTAATTTAAATAGAGATATGTGTAGTTCTTGTGTACAAACCTACAGTGTGTATCACGCCATGGATTGGTTAATTCTCGCCATTAACAAATCAACTTCAGATCTTAGTAGCTTTCCTAAAGCCAAACATGGAATTCCTAATTATAAACACCAGGTTATTATTTATTAATTCTAGAAAATAATCATCATTGTGTGACTAAACCTGGTATTTAACCCTTTCCATGCCACAGATCGTTACAATGTATGTATAAAAGTATCTCTGTTCCACAGGTCATAATAGAAGTTGGATCGTGTAGACAGATTATTGGGTGGGGCTGGGAGTGACCCGGCAGTCTTAGTTAATATAGATTTCAATGACAAAGTTATGGGTGATGGGTCCGCATTGAAAAATATCTCTACAGTGAGAACATCTGTACGGAGTTCACAATACAGATAAATACTGACCTTTCTAACCTGTATGAGGAAAAGGGGGATCTGGAAAAATGGGGAAATATCCTTAAAGGAGAACTAAACTTACGGGGAGATTCAAAGCCGGGCGCTGCGTTACTTACCTTTGCCCGATCCCGCGATACAATAACTGACGTAAACGAGATTTCGTCAGTTATTACATCGCGGGATCGGGCTAAGGTAAGAGCGTGGGTTTAGCGCCTCCTACCCAGTGCCATTAAGTGTCGCAAAACTTAACGGTAGGGGTTTTGCATCTGTAGCACGGCGCTATTTCCAAAAACATTTGGAAATGGCGCTGTGCTCTAAATTCCGTCTAAAACCCACGTTAACCCGAATTTTTTTCGGGTTAACGTGGGTTTTAGACGGAAAAGGGCCATATTGTATCTCCCACACAATTTTTTATAATCCTAATGTGAAAGCTTTTCTCCCCAGAATACCTATACAATGAAAGATTCTTCTCTAGTTATTTGCATTCAGTAGATATAAGTAATAGATTCTGTAACAAAGGAGGCTTCCATGTTGTTGCCAGTACAACTCATAGCCCATGTTGGCTTCAAAGAGCCACGCCCCCTGACCCAAGTTGAGTTGAAATAATTTTTTAATTCTTTTTGGATTACCAGTGTTTAATTACAATTTATATTTTTAACCGATTTATCCCTTTCCTGTAGACGTAGAGAGGTCCTTAAAAATGACATCCAAGAGTAAGGGGCCAATATTAAAATGCTGCCACATTCTACTTTAGAGAGGCTAACACATTAGAGAAATGGGCAGCTGTTTGCAGCTGTTTTGGGAGTGAAGATTTCTAGAGGATTGAAGGAAATTTTAAACTAGGTACAGGGGGGATGCTGTGGATATCACTAGGGTAGATAGAGAAGTAAGGAATCTTGGTGTATATAAGATAATAAAGGGAGGAGAGGGAGTACCAAAGAGAAGAGGGAGGTGTGTGTATCAAAACATGTAAATAAAGTAAATGATAATAATCAAAAATGTACAGTATGTTTACAAATGCAAGAAGCCTAGATGGAAAAACTAGAGAATTAAAGCTGATAGTCTTAAAAGAAAAGTATAATGTAACTGGTATAGCAGAAACATGGCAAAAATGATTCACATGACTGGGCAGTAAATTTAAAAGAATACTTCTTTTTTAGACATTATAGGAAAAATAAGAAAGTGTTTAATACCAATATTTAAAAAGGGTAGTCATTCACAGCATAATAACTAGACCTGTTAACATCAGTCATGAAGAAGATACTGGAAACTTTTCTTACAGGATTATAGTTTGGACTTTATATCAGGAACTGATTTTATAAGTGGTAGTCCGCTTGGATTTATGAGAAATACATCTTGTCAAATAACTTGCTTGGTTTTTATGAAGATGTGAGCAAGATGTTAGATTTGAATAGCAGTTGAAATAGCAGTAGATGTAGTATAATTAGATATTGCTACTGTGCCACATAAGCAACTTATGCAACTTATATATAAACTAAGGTCTGTTGGCCTTGAAAAAATAATTTGTACATGGATAGGGAATTGGTAATTAGATGGTGTACAGACAGCATTTGTCAAAGGAAATTCATCTACTGTATGCAGGCTAAAGTTCAAAAGAAAGTGCCTCAGGGCTCTGTAATGGGGTTGTTTCTGTTTTATCTGTTTATAATTGTCTTCATAAGTGAGAGCAATCTCTCTGTTTGCTGATGACACAAAACTATGCAGAGCATTGAAAACTTTAAGTGATGTGCAATTGCAGCAGATTCTGGTAGATAACAGATTTCGTTGTAGCAAACAATGCCAGACAGCCACTGATAGAGCTAGCAAGATAAGGTCTTGTATAAAGAGGGGAATAGATTCAAGGGAAAAACATATTACCGTATTCATATTATTCGAATGATCTGTACATTAGGAATTTGGAACCGTGGATGTTCCGTGTCGGATCCGGGCCCGAGTTTCTAAAATGCAAACATATTAAAAATTACTGGTATTAATACACATATTTCTGGTTGATCCAGGGATAATTTCTGATTGCCATTTGGAGCAAGGAAGGAATTGCCCCCTCCCCTTCATACCTGTTTTTTTGTATGAAGGGAAAGGGTTCAGGGATAGGATAAAAAGGATGGACTAGATAATGTCATAATTCAATCTCCAATACTATGTATATGAATCTATGTACCCCATCACCTTCTTTCCCTTGCACAATCAATACACTGAGGAAGTGTAGATTATGTGGTATGGGATAATCTAAGTCTACAACAATGGGGGTAAACTACAGTAGGTCTACTTCTGTACTCTGTGCTGCTATAAAGAAATGGTACCATCATCATCTCCCACATTCCTTGCATGATGTCTACTGTGAGGGAGAGCAGCTAAGGCAGTGTAAGAAAAACCTGGAGAAAATAAAGATAGCAATTTGTATGTAAAAATGATTAACTAAATAAAATTAAAATAAACCCATGCATGTGGCATAAATAATAACAATGAAAGTTAATTTAAATATTTCAGTTGCCGCTGAATTAAAAAAATGTAAAATTAAATTAAAATTAACATAATTAAAATAAAACAATTTCACATGTGGAGGAGGTGGTGAAGGTGGAGGGGGTTAACTAGGGGTGGAGAACGTTCTCCAAGAGGTTGTGTTGACATCCATTGCCAGTGAAGATTCCTCATTATTTTTATTTAAAAGAACATATATGCTATTGTATATGTGCCAACTTGTTTAATGTGTTGTATAAATATAAAGCAAACACACAAAGATTTTTCTGGCAATGTGTTATCAAGTAAAAATACCAAAGATATCAGTGTTATATTCCCTAATGGTAGTCCTGTTTAGCTCCACCTGGGTTCCCTACCCCAGTAAATAACACCCCACTGACGAGCTTTAATAATATAGAAAACTCTACATTTCTATAATAATCTATTACCAATTAATTCTGTAATATCTTGCATAAAAGGTATAAAAGATAAAAATATATATCCAAGATTAACTATTTATTATTAAACACTCCTATATCCTTAGCTGAACAATATATGTATAAAAAGTACAATATCTACTAAGCACAAATTTCATTTAAAATATTTATGGTCTATGGGCAGGCCAAGCAGGTATCCAGCCCTCCTAGACATATTTCCACAATGTTAATTGCTAGAATCAGGTTCGGACACAAAATAAAGTTGACCCAAGCATGTGATATGTGGGGGAAAGTGAATCAACGGAACTGTAAGCATACAAACCAACTTCTTGTGTTGAAATATATGTAGAAGCATCAAAGATGGTTACTGTCTGTATATGTGAGAGCTCGATCTCAGGGAGGAAATGAAGAGTTTTCACATTGGATAACAGAGGATATGGTACGGAATCAATTAGACAAAGTTAATATCAATAAAGCGCCAGGACCAGATGGATTGCATCCTAGGATTTTAAAAGAGCTTAGTTCAGTTCTAGCAAGACCACTGTGTCTCATCTTTTCAGATTCGCTTTTGTCTGGGGATGTGCCGCTGGATTGGAAAAAAGCCAATGTAATACCAATATTCAAAAAAGGTAGTCGTTCACAGCCTGGTAACTATAGACCTGTAAGCCTAACATCAGTGGTAGGGAAGGTGATGGAAACTTTGTTAAGGGATCATATCCTTGACTTTGTCTCCAGAGATCATCTTATTAGTAGTAGTCAGCATGGATTTATGAGAAATAGATCATGCCAGACAAATTTAATTGGTTTTTATGAAGAAGTGAGTAAGAAGTTAGATTCAGGCACAGCTGTGGATGTGGTATATTTGGATTTTGCAAAAGCCTTTGATACTGTGCCACATAGGCGACTAATGTATAAACTGAGGACTGTTGGCCTTGAAGAAAACATTTGTTCATGGATAGAGAACTGGTTATTGGACCGCAAACAGAGAGTGGTGGTTAATGGAGCTACATCTATGTGGGCTAAAGTTCTAAGCGGAGTTCCTCAGGGTTCTGTTCTGGGGCCGCTTCTGTTTAATCTGTTTATAAATGACTTAGAAGGGGGCATTGAGAGCAAGGTCTCTGTGTTTGCTGATGACACTAAATTATGCAGAGCTTTGGAAACTTCCAATGATGTGCAAATGCTGCAAGCAGACCTAGATAGATTATCAAAATGGGCAGCAGAATGGCAGATGAGATTCAATGTTGATAAATGTAAGGTGATGCATTTGGGATTTAATAATCCCTGTGCCACCTACACCATAAATAACTCTGTGTTAAGTGCATCTGAAATGGAAAAATATTTGGGGGTTCTAGTAGATAACAGACTTAGCTGTAGCAAACAATGCCAGGTAGCAACAGCTAGAGCTAGCAAGATATTGTGTTGTATAAAGAGGGGAATGGAATCAAGAGAGAAAAATATTATTCTCCCTCTTTACAAGGCACTGGTAAGGCCACATTTGGAATATGCGGTGCAGTTTTGGAATCCCATATACAAAAGGGACATCTTGGAAATTGAGGCAGTTCAGAGAAGGGCAACTAAATGAATAAGGGGAATGGAGGGGCTTGAATATGCAGGCAGATTAGACAAGTTAGGGCTGTTTACATTGGAGAAGCGGCGGTTGCGTGGGGACATGATAACGTTATACAAATATATTAATGGCCCATACAGTGAACTCTCTGGTGCATTGTTCACTAATAGGTCATATCAGAGGACTCGTGGACATCCTTTAAGGTTGGAAGAAAAGAAGTTTCATCTTCAATCAGTGTAAGGCCCGATGGTATGATGCGAAACTTTGTTAAGGGATCATATCCTTGACTTTGTCTCCAGAGATCATCTTATTAGTAGTAGTCAGCATGGATTTATGAGAAATAGATCATGCCAGACAAATTTAATTGGTTTTTATGAAGAAGTGAGTAAGAAGTTAGATTCAGGCACAGCTGTGGATGTGGTATTTGGATTTTGCAAAGCCTTTGATACTGGCCACATAGGGCGACTAATGTATAAACTGAGGACTGTTGGCCTTGAAGAAAACATTTGTTCATGGATAGAGAACTGGTTATTGGACCGCAAACAGAGAGTGGTGGTTATGGAGTAATCTATGTGGGGCTAAAGTTCTAAGCGAGTTCCTCAGGGTTCTGTTCTGGGGCCGCTTCTGTTTAATCTGTTTATAAATGACTTAGAAGGGGGCATTGAGAGCAAGGTCTCTGTGTTTGCTGATGACACTAAATTATGCAGAGCTTTGGAAACTTCCAATGATGTGCAAATGCTGCAAGCAGACCTAGATGATTATCAAAATGGGCAGCAGAATGGCAGATGAGATTCAATGTTGATAAATGTAAGGTGATGCATTTGGGATTTAATAATCCCTGTGCCACTACACCATAAATAACTCTGTGTTAAGTGCATCTGAAATGGAAAAATATTTGGGGGTTCTAGTGATAACCGACTTAGCTGTAGCAAACAATGCCAGGTAGCAACAGCTAGAGCTAGCAAGATATTGTGTTGTATAAAGAGGGGAATGGAATCAAGAGAGAAAAATATTATATTCCCCTCTTTACAAGGCACTGGTAAGGCCACATTTGGAATATGCGGTGCAGTTTTGGAATCCCATATACAAAAGGGACATCTTGGAAATTGAGGCAGTTCAGAGAGGGCAACTAAATGAATAAGGGGAATGGAGGGGCTTGAATATGCAGGCAGATTAGACAAGTTAGGGCTGTTTACATTGGAGAAGCGGCGGTTGCGTGGGGACATGATAACGTTATCAAATATATAATGGCCCATACAGTGAACTCTCTGGTGCATTGTTCACTAATAGGTCATATCAGAGGGACGACTGTACATTTGTAGCAGTGAATACACACACTGTATAGAGAACAGTGAAAAGTGACACATACAGTGTAAACAGCGAGAACTGACTGTACATTTGTATACAAGTCAGTTCGCACTGTTCACATTGTACATTGTCATTACTCCTGCTCTCTATACAGTGTGTGTATTCACTGCTACAAATGTACCGTCGGTTCTCACTGTTCATACTGTACATTGTCACTACTACTCATGTCTCTATACAGGTGTGTATTCACTGCTACAAATTACCGTCGGTTCTCACTGTTCACACTCTACATTGTCACTACTCACTGATCTCTATATAGTGTGTGTATTCACTGCTACTAATTACAGTCAGTTCTCACTGTTCACACTGTACATTGTCAGCATCACATCACACCTTTACTGACAGCTGCAACAGGAAGTTGAGTGGCTATCAGCCACAGAGCAGAAGAGGAGCGGCAAGTGACCGTGTCAGATAAGGAACTTCAGGGGCTTTTTTGTAAACCTAGGTTGGGAGGGGGGGAGTCCTCTACATTTGTAGCTAAAGTTTTTTTTCCATGGACATGCCCTTTAAGCCAAAAAGGTCATGAATGATAGTGGATTTGTAAGCTAGACTCTGAACATTAAGCAAAGCACAGGGAAAGGCAGATATGAAGATGGAAAAAAAGCAATGGATAGAAGGTTTAAGGGTATAGAATCACGAAAGAGAGAGATGAGATGAGATAAGACGAGGATGATAAAACTGAGATTTACAGGACCAGGATTAGGACATCCCCGCAACAAAGAGTAAGAACAAACAGAAACCGAATTCATAAGAGATAACTCCAAAAGGACACATGCATAAGTGCGATTACAAAAAAAAAAATGAAAGTGCTCTGTATTCTGAACCTGCCCCAAACTTATTAAATCCACCACAAACTATATATTTTGGAATCTACACCTTCAGCTACATAATGATACCATTCTCAGTTATACATTCAGATTCCAGACGCAATTTTCTGAAAGAACTCGATGATTTATGCTTTTTGGAGATTTTGTCAAAAACAAAATTAAAAGATGATTCGAATTTAGAAATCTAACAACACTTAGATTGAATTCATTTTTTTTCCAGATACCCCTTCAATTCTGTGGAGTTCTGTATATCAGTAGGGCCCTCCACAGATCATAGTAACATAGTAACATAGTAACATAGTAATTAAGGTTGAATAAAGACATTCGTCCATCAAGTCCAACCTATTCCCTTTTTTTTTTTTTTAACCCTACCTAACAGTTGATCCAGAGGAAGGCAAAAAACCCCAGCTAAAAAAGGGGGAAAATTCCTTCCTGACTCCAAACGGCAATCGGAAAGTATCCTGGATCAACAGATCTATATGCATTATACCAGTAATTCTCAATATCTTTAGTTTTAGAAACTTATCGAGGCCTTTTTAAAGTTATTCAATGAACTTGCCATTACACATCTGCTGGAAGACAGTTCCACAGTTTCACCGTTCTCACTGTAAAGAACCTTTCCTAACCTGAAGATGAAATTCTTTTCTTCCAACCTTAAAGGATTCCCGAGTCCTCTGATATGACCTATTAGTGAACAATGCACAGAGAGTTCACTGTATGGGCCATTAATATATTGTATAACGTTATCATGTCCCCACGCAACCGCCGCTTCTCCAATGTAAACAGCCCTAACTTGTCTAATCTGCCTGCATATTCAGCCCCTCCATTCCCCTTATTCATTTAGTTGCCCTTCTCTGAACTGCCTCAATTTCCAAGATGTCCCTTTTGTATATGGGATTCCAAAACTGCACCGCATATTCCAAATGTGGCCTTACCAGTGCCTTGTAAAGAGGGAGAATAATATTTTCTCTCTTGATTCCATTCCCCTCTTTATACAACACAATATCTTGCTAGCTCTAGCTGTTGCTACCTGGCATTGTTTGCTACAGCTAAGTCTGTTATCTACTAGAACCCCCAAATATTTTCCATTTCAGATGCACTTAACACAGAGTTATTTTGGTGTAGGTGGCACAGGGATTATTAAATCCCAAGCATCACCTTACATTTATCAACATTGAATCTCATCTGCCATTCTGCGCCCATTTTGATAATCTATCTAGGTCTGCTTGCAGCATTTGCACATCATTGGAAGTTTCCAAAGCTCTGCATAATTTAGTGTCATCAGCAAACACAGAGACCTTGCTCTCAATGCCCCTTCTAAGTCATTTATAAACAGATTAAACAGAAGCGGCCCCAGCACAGAACCCTGAGGAACTCCCTTAGAACTTTAGCCCACATAGATGTAGCTCCATTAACCACCACTCTCTGTTTGCGGTCCAATAACCAGTTCTCTATCCATGAACAAATGTTTTCTTCAAGGCCAACAGTCCTCAGTTTATACATTAGTCGCCTATGTGGCACAGTATCAAAGGCTTTTGCAAAATCCAAATATACCACATCCACCAGCTGTGCCTGAATCTAACTTCTTACTCACTTCTTCATAAAAACCAATTAAATTTGTCTGGCATGATCTATTTCTCATAAATCCATGCTGACTACTACTAATAAGATGATCTCTGGAGACAAAGTCAAGGATATGATCCCTTAACAAAGTTTCCATCACCTTCCCTACCACTGATTTAGGCTTACAGGTCTATGTTACAGGCTGTGAACGACTACCTTTTTGAATATTGGTATTACATTGGCTTTTTTCCAATCCAGCGGCACATCCCCAGACAAAAGCGAATCTGAAAAGATGAGACACAGTGGTCTTGCTAGAACTGAACTAAGCTCTTTAAAATCCTAGGATGCAATCCATCTGGTCCTGGCGCTTTATTGATATTAACTTTGTCTAATTGATTCCGTACCATATCCTCTGTTATCCAATGTGAAAACTCTTCATTTCCTCCCTGAGATCGAGCTCTCACATATACAGACAGTAACCATCTTTGATGCTTACATATATTTCAACACAAGAAGTTGTTTGTATGCTTACAGTTCCGTTGATTCACTTTCCCCCACATATCACATGCTTGGGTCAACTTTATTTTGTGTCCGAACCTGATTCTAGCAATTAACATTGTGGAAATATATCTAGGAGGGCTGGATACCTGCTTGGCCTGCCCATAGACCATAAATATTTTAAATGAAATTTGGCTTAGTAGATATTGTACTTTTTTATACTTATTGTTCAGCTAAGGATATAGGAGTGTTTAATAATAAATAGTTTAATCTTGGATATATATTTTTATCTTTATATACCTTTTATGCAAGATATTACAGAATAATTGGTAATAGATTATTATAGAAATGTAGAGTTTCTATATTATTAAGCTCGTCAGTGGGGTGTTATTTACTGGGTAGGGAACCCAGGTGGAGCTAAACAGGACTACCATTAGGGAATATAACACTGATATCTTTGGTATTTTTACTTGATACACACTTGCCGAGAAAAACTTTGTGTGTTTGCTTTAATTTATACAACCAATTAAACAAGTTGGCACATATACAATAGCATATATGTTCTTTTAAATAAAAATAATGAGGAATCTTCACTGGCAATGGATGTCAACACAACCTCTTGGAGAACGTTCTCCACCCTAGTTTAACCCCCTCACCTTCACACTCCTCCACATGTGAAATTGTTTTTTTAATTATGTTAATTTTAATTTAATTTTACATTTTTTTAATCAGCGGCAACTGAAATATTTAAATTAACTTTCATTGTTATTATTTATGCCACATGCATGGGTTTATTTAATTTATTTAGTTAATCATTTTTACATACAAATTGCTATCTTTATTTTCTCCAGGTTTTTCTTACACTGCCTTAGTCTCTTCCCTCACAGTAGACATCATGCAAGGAATGTGGGAGATGATGATGGTACCATTTCTTTATAGCAGCACAGAGTACAGAAGTAGACCTACTGTAGTTTACCCCC
Organism: Hymenochirus boettgeri; assembly: GCA_019447015.1. Taxonomy (NCBI): domain Eukaryota; kingdom Metazoa; phylum Chordata; class Amphibia; order Anura; family Pipidae; genus Hymenochirus; species Hymenochirus boettgeri. The sequence goes on from CM033469.1 coordinate 413,183,546, forward strand.
ATTGGTTGTAGACTTAGATTTCCATACCACATAATCTACACTTCCTCAGTGTATGATTGTGCAAGGGAAAGAAGGTGATGGGGTACATAGATTCATATACATATATTGGAGATTGAATTATGACATTTCTAGTCCATCCTTTTTATCCTATCCCTGAACCCTTTCCCTTCATCAAAAAAAAGGTATGAAGGGGAGGGGGCAATTCCTTCCTTGCTCCAAATGGCAATCAGAAATTATCCCTGGATCAACCAGAAATAGTGTATTAATACCAGTAATTTTTAATATGTTTGCATTTTAGAAACTCGGGCCCGATCCGACACGGAACATCCACGGTTCCAAATTCCTAATGTACAGATCATTCGAATAATATGAATACGGTAATATGTTTTTCCCTGTAATCTATTCCCCTCTTTATACAAGACCTTATCTTGCTAGCTCTATCAGTGGCTGTCTGGCATTGTTTGCTACAACGAAATCTGTTATCTACCAGAATCTGCTGCAATTGCACATCACTTAAAGTTTTCAATGCTCTGCATAGTTTTGTGCATCAGCAAACAGAGAGATTGCTCTCACTTATGAAGACAATTATAACAGATAAAACAGAAACAACCCATTACAGAGCCTGAGGCACTTTCTTTTGAACTTTAGCCTGCATACAGTAGATGAATTTCCTTTGACAAATGCTGTCTGTACACCATCTAATTACCAATCCCTATCCATGTACAAATTATTTTTTCAAGGCCAACAGACCTTAGTTTTATAAAGTTGCATAAGTTGCTTATGTGGCACAGTAGCAATATCTAATTATACTACTCTACTGCTATTTCAACTGCTATTCAAATCTAACATCTTGCTCACATCTTCATAAAAAACCAAGCAAGTTATTTGACAAGATGTATTTCTCATAAATCCAGCGGACTACCACTTATAAAATCAGTTCCTGATATAAAGTCCAAACTATAATCCTGTAAGAAAAGTTTCCAGTATCTTCTTCATGACTGATGTTAACAGGTTCTAGTTATTATGCTGTGAATGACTACCCTTTTAAATATTGGTATTAAACACTTTCTTATTTTTCCTATATGTCTAAAAAAGAAGTATTCTTTTAAATTTACTGCCAGTCATGTGAATCATTTTGCCATGTTTCGCTATACCAGTTACATTATACTTTCTTTTAAGACTATCAGCTTTAATTCTCTAGTTTTTCCATCTAGGCTTCTTGCATTTGTAAACATACTGTACATTTTTGATATTATCATTTACTTTATTACATGTTTGATACACACACCTCCCTCTTCTCTTTGGTACTCCCCTCCTCCTTTATTATCTTATATACACCAAATTCCTTACTTCTCTATCTACCCTAGTGATATCCACAGCATCCCCTCCCCTGTACCTAGTTTAAAATTTCCTTCAATCCTCTAGAAATCTTCACTCCCAAAACAGCTGCAAACGCTGCCCATTTCTCTAATGTGTTAGCCTCTCTAAAGTAGAATGTGGCAGCATTTTAATATGGCCCCTTACTCTGGATGTCATTTTTAAGGACCTCTCTACGTCTACAGGAAAGGGATAAATCGGTTTAAAAATATAAATTGTATTAAACACTGGTAATCCAAAACGAAAAAGAATTAAAAAATTATTTCAACTCAACTTGGGTCAGGGGGGCGTGGCTCTTTGAAGCCAACATGGGCTATGAGTTGTACTGGCAACAACATGGAAGCCTCCTTTGTTACAGAATCTATTACTTATATCTACTGAATGCAAATAACTAGAGAAGAATCTTTCATTTATAGGTATTCTGGGGAGAAAAGCTTTCACATTAGGATTATAAAAAATTGTGTGGGAGATACAATATGGCCCTTTTCCGTCTAAAACCCACGTTACCCAGAAAAAAATTCGGGTTAACGTGGGTTTTAGACGGAATTTAGAGCACAGCGCCATTTCCAAATGTTTTTGGAAATAGCGCCGTGCTAACAGATGCAAAACCCTACCGTTAAGTTTTGCGACCACTTAATGGCACTGGGTAGGAGGCGCTAAACCCACGCTCTTACCTTAGCCCGATCCCGCGATGTAATAACTGACGAAATCTCGTTTACGTCAGTTATTGTATCGCGGGATCGGGCAAAGGTAAGTAACGCAGCGCCCGGCTTGAATCTCCCCGTAAGTTTAGTTCTCCTTAAGGATATTCCCCATTTTTCCAGATCCCCCTTTTCCTCATACAGGTTAAAGGTCATATTTTTGTATTGTGAACTCCGTACAGAGGTTCTCACTGTAGAGATATTTTCAATGCGGACCCATCACCCATAACTTTGTCATTGAAATCTATATTAACTAAGACTGCGGGTCACTCCCCCCCCACCCAATAATCTGTCTACACGATCCAACTTCTATTATGACCTGTGAACAGAGATACTTTTATACATACATTGTAACGATCTGTGGCATGGAAAGGGTTAAATACCAGGTTTAGTCACACAATGATGATTATTTTCAGAATTAATAATAATACCTGGTGTTTATAATAGGAATTCCATGTTTGGCTTTAGGAAAGCTACTAAGATCTGAAGTTGATTTGTTAATGGCAGAATTAACCAATCCATGGCGTGATACACACTGTAGGTTTGTACACAAGAACTACACATATCTCTATTTAAATTAATTGTAAATAGTAATACGCATGCTCTTGACTACAGTTTCTGAGTGGTATGTCATATATATATCATACAACTGATTCTTATCCGGATCTTCTGATAAACAATAATAATACATCATGTAAAAATCTTCCAGTAATTTGTCTTTTGGATTTAGATTCTTTGCAGAATCCAGATGAGACATGTAGTCAAATATGTCATTAACGTTCTACAGGAAAAGGATAAATCATTGAAAATATAAACTGTAATTAAACACTGGTAATCCAAAGAATTAAAAAATTATTTCCCCCAAGAAGGAGAAGTATAGTGTCTTGTTGTTTAGCCCAAGGATTTGATCCAGAATGTTTTCCATGTTATAAAGACTTTTCCACAAAGTATCACAACATCACGATGGATTTCTTCAGGATATTTTCCCATTCTCCAGATCCCCTATTTCCTCATTGGGTTAAAAGGTCCGCATTTATCTGTATTGTGAACTCCGTACAGATGTTCTCACTGTAAGATATTTTAATGCGTTGTTGTTCCTCAAACCCAGTCATATCATTGGTTGTAATATTCCAACCCAGTTCCAGCCAAAATGTTTCATAACTTGGCTAAAGCCAAAACAAAACTTCATCACTCACTGCTGTTCGAAAAAGGTATGGAAGGTGTCTCTATCACTGAGTAAAGGGTCTGTAGCTCCATAACTGATCTGGAAATATGGAGGATATGTACAGTAAATATCAAGGCTAGTGTTGCAATTTTACAGAAAAGATAGGATATCTGATATGATTGTTTATATATGTCAGGGATGTTTAATAAAGGGCATAGCTTAGATATGATGCACTATACAATTAATGGCATAAATATAATGTCACTTACAGTAACTGATATTAATTGATTTTAATAATAATATTAATCAAAGTTATTAATAGTAAGAAGATGAGGACTGGAGAATGTGGCACCATTAATTAATGGGATAAGTTTAGTTACGGAGGATGGCATAAAGCAATGGAATCTATCTTTTCCCCCCTCTGTATACACTATAAAAGATCCAAGTACAGATATCATAGAGTATAGTAGCAATAATGGTATAAAGATTCAAGTGCACTTTGTTAACTGAGGATATGGTACAAAAAGAACTAAATAAGGTTACATATTAATAAATCTCCTGGACTCGATAAAATACATCCTCGGGTCCTAGGGAGCTAAGTTCGTTTATCTAGACCATTGGTGCTTATTTTTGCAGATTCCCATCATTCCGGTGTGTGGCTTTGGAATTGGAAAAAGGCGATGTTATTCCATATTCAAAAAGGGTAGTCGTTCAACCGGGTAATTACAGGCCTGTAAGTTTAACTTCAGTGGTGGGGAAGATCCTGAAAGTTTAATAAGGGAACATGTTCATAGTATTTTTCTCAAGGACTGACATTATAAGTAGTAACCAGCATGGATTTAGGAGGAACAGATTCTGTCAAACTAACTTGTTTGGCTTTTATGAGGAAGTGAGTAGAAATTTAGACTCGGCATAGCAGTATGTAGTTTACTTGGATTTGCAAAGGCTTTTGATACAGTCCCCCAAGGCGACTAATGAATAAGCTAAGTCTGTTTGGTCTGGGGAGTCACTTGTTGGATAGAAAATTGGTTAATGAATAGGATGCAGAGAGTAGTTGTTAATGGGGCTTCATCATTATGGACTAAGTGCTAAGTGGGGTACCACAGGTTCTGTGCTGGGGCCCTTCTATTTAATTCTATTTATAATGATTTGGAAGTGGGTATTGTCAGCAAGGTTTCTGTGTTGCTGACGACACAAAACTTGTCGACCATTAAAACTTCAGAGGATGTGCAATCGTTGCACAAGGGAACTAGATAGATTGTCACATGGGCTGGTAAGTGGCAGATGAGATTCAATGTTGATAAAATGTAAGGTGATGCATTTTGGACTTAAAAATCCTTGTGCTGCTTATACTATAAATGGCTCTGTGTTAAGTGAATCCCTGTTGGAAAGGGATTTTGGAGTTTGTGGTGGCTAACAAACTTAAAGTAAGGATTCTGGGGAGGTTATCATTGTTAGGGTAGAATTCTTGTCCAACTTTTATTCTCTATTCATAATGTCTGTCTAACAGTTACATAGTAAGATAGTATTGGAGGTTGTATAAAGACATACATCCATCTAGTCCAACCTTTATACCCTACCCATAATGTCGTATACAGTTACATAGTAACATAGTATTGAGGTTGTATAAAGACATACATCCATCTAGTCCAACCTTTATACCCTACCCATAATGTCTGTATAACAGTTACATAGTAACATAGTATTGGAGGTTGTATAAAGACATACATCCATCTAGTCCAACCTTTATACCCTCCCATATGTCTGTATAACAGTTACATAGTAACATAGTATTGGAGGTTGTATAAAAGACATACGTCCATTTAGTCCAACCTGTATACCCTACCATAATGTCCGTATAACAGTTACAAGTACTAGTATTGGAGGTTATATAAAGACATATGTCCTCTAGTCCAACTAGTCCAACTTATACCCTACCCATAATGTCTAATAACAGTTACATGTAACATAGTATTGGAGGTTGTTAATAGACATACGTCCATCTAGTCCCCATTTTATACCTACCACATAATGTCTGTATACAGTTACATAGTAACATAGTATTGGAGTTGTATAAAGACATCCATCCATCTAGTCCAACCTTTATACCCTCACCCATAATGTCTGTATAACGTACATAGTAACATAGTATGGAGGTTGTATAAAGACATCATCCTCTAGTCCAACCTTTATACCCTACCCTATGTCCGTATAACAGTTACATAGTAACATATTTGGAGTTGTATAAGCAGACGTCCATCTAGTCCAAACCTTTATACCCTACCCATAATGTCTGTTAACAGTACATATTAACTAGTATTGGAGGTTGTTATAAAGACATACTCCTCTAGTCCAACCTTTATATCCTACCCATAATGCTCTATAACAGTTACATTTAACATAGTATTGGAGGTTGTAGTCAAGTACATACGTCACTCGTCAACTTTATACCCTACCCATAATGTCTTTATAACAGTTCATAGTAACATAGTATTGGAGGTTGTATAAGACATACATCCATCTAGTCCAACCTTGATATCCTACCCATAATGTCTTATAACAGTTACATGTAACATAGTATTGGAGGTGGTGTATAAACATACGTCATCTAGTCCAACTTATACACTACCTATAATGTCTGTCTAACAGTTACATAGTAACTATGTATAGTAACAATAAAATTCACTCTCATTGCTCTCATTATCTTTAATCAGTCCACATTTTAGCTACTTATTTTGACACATTGTTGCAGAGCCAGGGAGGTTTGGCCCACTAGAATGAACCATGCTGCATTATAATTCCCTCAAAGTAATTTCAAGAAAAAGAGAGTTGGTAATTAGAAATAAATAACATTTAAAGTAGTTTATTAACAAGGTTTTTAATGTAGAAAACATAAACAAAAATGTAACTAATTTAAAAGAAACCCTATATACAAAATATAACTATATACAACTATAAAGAAATGACTAAATTACACATATCTACATCTATGATGAGGAGGGGTTGAGATCAATCGGAACAATATTCATACACACAATTAAAAGACAACAAGTAATTATATTTTATCAAACTGAATTGATGTTATGAACTATCCATGAACCCATCACCTACGTCCAAGGCAGATGGTTTCATAGTTGAACTCGAAGACAAACTTTTTTCTCCAGTTCTTCCTCTGACATGTTCTTTTGTGAACAATAGATCAATTTTTATTGTATGGCCCTTAATGTATTTATACACAGTAACTTACCCCCACACAACGCCTTTTCTTTCCAGCGTAACATATTGTTAACTTTTCCAGTCTCTCTTCATATCAAGCCCCCCAATCCCTTATTTTAGTTGCCCTTCTCTGACCCTTCCATTTCAAGATGTCTTTCTACTAGATCCAAACAATGGGCTTATCAAATGCTTTGTAAAAAGGGAGAATATTTTTTTCTGTCCCTTGAATCTATTCCTCCCTCTATATACAAAACAATATCTTGCTGGCTACAGAGTTGCCGCCTGGCACTGCTTGCTACATTTAAGTTTGTTATTTACCAAAACTCCAAGATCCCTTTCCAACATGGATTCACTTAACACAGAGCCATTTATAGTATAGTAGCACAAGGATTTAAAGCCAAATACATATATTTATCACAATGTATGTATGTATGTATGTTTAGTTTATTTATAAAGAGACACTTGTGTATGCAGCACTGTAAACAAAATACAAAAAGTCATTCATGGGGGACAAAAATATGAACTCATAAATAGTTCAGTACATAATTGTATAAATTATATAAATATATAAATTATTGGGACTTGCAACAAGAGGAATGAAGGTCCCTGTCCTATAGCTTACAATCTACTTAGTGTACCATACAGATACAAAGGAAAGGGTTAAGTGCTGGAGTGAGATATATGCATTGCTAAAAAATAATCATATCATATACTGTGTTTAGTACTAGATAGGTAGGATGTAAGGGTAGATTTATCATATATAGATATATAGATACCATATACTGTGCTGGTTACCAGATAGGTAGGATGTAAGGTAGATTTATCACATATAGATATATAGATACCATATACTGTGCTGGTTACCGGATAGGTAGGATGGTAAGGGTAGATTTATCATATATAGATTATAGATACCATATACTGTGCTGGTTACCAATAGGTAGGCGTAAGGGTAGATTTATCATATATAGATATATAGATATCATATACGCTGTCTTGTTTTACCAGATAAGGTAGGATGTAGGGTAGATTTATCATATATAGATATAATACCATATACTGTGCTGGTTACCAGTTAGGTAGGATGTAAGGGTAGATTTATCATATATAGATATATAGATACCAATCCTGTTGGGTTCCCGGATAGGTAGGAGTAGGGTAGATTTATCATATATAGATTATAGATATCATATCTGTGCTCGGTTACCGGATAGGTAGGATGTAAGGGTAGATTTATCATATATAGATATATAGATACCATATACTGTGCTGGTACCGGATAGGTGATGTAAGGGTAGATTTATCATATATAATATATAGATACATATACTGTGCTGGTACCGATAGGTAGATGTAGGTGTAAGATTTATCATATATAGATCTATAGTATCATATACTGTGCTGGTTACAGATAGGTAGGATGTAGAGGGTATTTTATCATATATAGATATATAGATATCATATACTGTGCGGGTTACCAGATAGTAGGATGTATGGGTTAGATTTATCATATATAGATATATAATACCATTACTGTGCTGGTTACCAGATAGGTAGGATGTAAGGTAGATTTATAATAGATATATGATATCATATACTTGTCTGGTTTAACCGGATAGTAGGATGTAAGGGTAGATTTATCATATATAGATATTAGATACCATATACTGTGCTGGTTACCGGATAGGTAGGATGTAAGGGTAGATTATCATATATAGATATATAGATACCATATACTGTTGCTGGTACCGATAGGTAGGATGTAAGGTAGATTTATCATATTAGATATATGATACCATATACTGTGCTGGTTCCGGATAGGTAGGATGTAAGGGTAGATTATCATAATATATATATAGAATATCATATACTGTGCGGTTACCAGATAGGTAGGATGTAAGGGTAGATTTATCATATATAGATATATAGATACCATAACTGTGCTGGTTACCAGATAGGTAGGATGTAAGGGTAGATTTATCATATATAGATATTAGATACATATAGTCTATACCTGTGCTGGTTACCGATAGGTAGGATGTAAGGGTTAGATTTATCATATATAGATATATAGATCCCATATACTGTGCTGGTTACCGGATAGTAGTATGTAAGGGGTAGATTACTCATATATAGATATATAAGATACCATCTACTGCGCTGGTTACCCGGATAGGTAGGATTAACGGGTGATTAATCATATATAGATATAGATAATCATATACTGCGCTGGTTAACCGGATGGTAGGATGTAAGGGTAGATTAATCATATATAGATATATATATCATAACTTCGCTGGTTACCGGAGGTAGGATGTAAGGGTAATTTATCATATATAGATATATAGAATACTATACTGTGCGTTACCCGGATAGGTAGGATGTAAGGGTAGATTTATCATATATATAGATATGATACCAATACTTGTGCTGGTTACCGGATAGGTGGGATGTAAGGGTAATAATCATATATAGATATATAGATTCATATACTGTGCTGGTTACCGGAAGTTGGGATGTAAGGGTAGATTATCATATATAGATATTAGAGATACCATATACTGGGACTGTGCTGGTACCGGATAGGTGGGATGTAAGGGTAGATTTATCATATATAGATATATAGATACCATATACTGTGCTGGTTACCTATAGGTAGGATGTAAGGGTAAATTTATCAATATAGATATATAGATATCATCTATGTGCTGGTTACCGCTAGTAGGATGTAAGGGTAGATTATCATATATAGATATATAGATACCATATACTGTGCTGGTTACCGGATAGGTAGGATGTAAGGGTAATTTATCATATATAGATTATAGATACCCATACTACTGTGCTGGTTACCGGATAGTAGGATGTAAGGGTAGATTTAGCATATATAGATATATAGATACCATATACTGTGCTGGTTACCACATAGGTAGGATGTAGTAGATTTATCATATATAGATATATAGAACCATATACTGGTTCTGGTTACCGATAAGGTAGATTTAAGGTAATTTATCATATTAGAATTATGATACCATATACTGTGCTGGTTACCGGATAGTAGGATGTAAGGGTAGATTTATCATATATAGTATATAGATACCATATCTGTGCTGGTTACCGGATAGGTAGGATGTAAGGGTAGATTATCATATATAGATAGATATATACCATATACTTGCTGGTTACAATAGGTAGGAGTAAGGGTAGATTTATCATATATAGATAATAGATACCATATACTGTGATGGTTACCGGATAGGTAGGATGTAAGGTAATTTATCATATATAGATATATAATATCATATACTGTGCTGGTTACAGATATGTAGGATGTAAGGGTAGATTATCATAATAGATATATAGATACCATATACTGTGCTGATTACCGGATAGGTAGATGTAAGGGTAGATTTATCAATATAGATATTAGATACCATATAACTGTGCTGGTTACCGGATAGGTAGGATCTAGGTAAGGGTCAGATTTATCATATATATGATATATAGATACCATAATCCTGTGCGTGATTACACGGATAGGTAGGATTTAAGGGTAGATTTATCATATAATAGATATGTAGATACCATATACGTGCTTGTTACCGGATAGGTAGGATGTAAGGGTAGATTTATCATGATATGATATAGATACCATATACTGTGCTGGTTACCAGTTAGGTAGATGTAAGGGTAGATTTATCTATATAGATATATAGATACACATATACTGTGCTGATTACCGGATAGGTAGGATGTAGGGTAGAGTTATCATATATAGATATGTAGATACCATATTACTGTGGCTGGTTACCTGATAGGTAGGATGTAAGGTAGATTTTCATATATATATATAGATATCATATACTGTGCTGTAACACGTATAGTAGGATGTAAGGGTAGATTTATCATATAAGATATATAGATACCATATACTGTGCTGGTTACTGGATAGGTAGGATGTAGGTAATTTATCATATATAGATATATAGATACCATATACTGTGCATGTTACCGATAGGTTAGGATTAAGGATAGATTTATCATATATAGATTATAGAATTCAAATACTGTGGCTGGTCTGTACATTTGTAGCAGTGAATACACACACTGTATAGAGAACAGTGAAAAGTGACACATACAGTGTAAACAGCGAGAACTGACTGTACATTTGTAGGCAGTGACTAACACACGACTGTATAGAGATCAGTAGTAGTGAAAATGTACAGTGTGATCAGTAAGAACCTGACTCTACATGTTAGCAGTGAATACACACACTGTATAAGATCAGTGAGTATGACAATGTACAGTGTGATCATGAGAACTGACTGTACATTTGTAGCGTGACAGTGACTACACACTGTATAGAGAGCAGTGAGTAATGACATGTACATGTGAACAGTGCGAACTGACTGTACATTTGTATCAGTAAATACACACACTGTATAGAGAGCAGTGAGTAGTGACAATGTACAGTGTGAACAGTGAGAACTGACTGTATATTTGTAGCAGTGAATATACACACTGTATAGATCAGTGAGTAGTGAAAATGTACAGCGTGATCAGTGAGAACTGACTGTACATTGTAGCAGTGACTACACACACTGTATAGAGAGCAGTGAGTAAAGAAATGTACAGTGTGAACTGACTGTACATTTGTAGCAGTGTAAACACACACCTGTATAGAGAACAGTGAAAAGTGACACATACAGTGTAAAACAGCGAGAACTGACTGTACATTTGTAGCAGTGAATACACACACTGTATAGATCATTGAGTAGTGACAATGTACAGTGTGATCAGTGAAAACTGACTGTACATTTGTAACAGTGAATACACACACTGTATAGGAGCAGTGAGTAAAGACAGTTACAGTGTGAACTGACTGTGCATTTGTAGCAGTGAATACCCACACTGTATAGAGAACAGTGAAAGTGACACATAAGCGGTAAACAGCGAGAACTGACTGTACATTTGTAGTCAGTGAATACACACACTGTATAGAGAACACTGATTAGTGAAAATGTACAGTGTGATCAGTTGAGAACTGACTGTACATTGTAGCAGTGAATACACACACTGTATAGAGATCAGTGAGTAGTGACAATGTACAGTGTGAACAGTGAGATCTGACTGTATATTATTAGCAGTGAATACACACACCTGTATAGAGAGCAGTGAGTAGTGACAATGTACAGTGTGATCAGTGAGATCTGACTGTATATTATTAGCAGTAATACACACACTGTATAGAGATCAGTGAGTAGTGACAATGTACAGTGTGATCAGTGAGAGCTGACTGTCATTTGTAGCAGTGAATACACACACTGTATAGAGATCAGTGGAGTAGTGACAATGTACAGAGTGATCAGTGAGATCTGACTGTATATATTAGCAGTGAATACCCACACTGTATAGAGATCAGTGAGTAGTGACAATGTACAGTGTGATCAGTGAGAGCTGACTGTACATTTGTAGCAGTGAATACACACACTGTATAGAGAGCAGTGATTAGTGCATGTAAGGTGTGATTAGTGAGAGCTGACTGTATGTTGTAGTCAGTGAATACACACACTGTGTAGAGAGCAGTGAGTAATGACAATGTACAGTGTGAACAGTGAGAACTGACTGTACATTGTAGCAGTGAATACACACACTGTATAGAGAGATCAGTGAGTAGCAATGTACATGTGAACAGTGAGAACTACTGTATATTTGTAGCAGTGAATACACACACTGTATAGAGAGCAGTGAGTAGTGACAATGTACAGTATGAACAGTGAGAACCGACGGTACATTTGTAGCAGTGAATACACACACTGTATAGAGAGCAGTGATAATGACAATGTTACAATGTAACAGTGCGAACTGACGTGTACATTTGTATCGGTGAATACACACACTGTATAGAGAGCAGTGAGTAGTGACAATGTACAGTGTGAACAGTGAGAACTGACTGTATATTTGTAGCAGTGAATACACACACCTGTATAGAGATCAGTGGTAGTGAAAATGTACAGTGTGATCAGTGAGAACTGACTGTACATTGTAGCAGTGACTACACACACTGTATAGAGAGCAGTGATAGTGACAATGTACAAGTGTGAACAGTGAGAACTGACTGTATATTTGTAGCAGTGATACACACACTGTGTAGAGAGCAGTGAGTAATGACAATGTACAGTGTGAACAGTGAGAACTGACTGTACATTTGTAGCAGTGAATACACACACTGTAAGAGATCAGTGAGTAGTGACAATGTACATGTGAACGATGAAACTGACTGTATATTTGTAGCAGTGAATACACACACTGTATGAGATCAGTGAGTAGTGACAATGTACAGTTGAACAGTGAGAACCGACGGTACATTTGTAGCAGTGAATACACACACGTATAGAGAGCGTGTAGTAATGACAATGTACAATGTGAACAGTGCGAACTGACTGTACATTTGTATCAGTGAATACACACACTGTATAGAGAGAGCAGTGAGTAGTGACAATGTACAGTGTGAACAGTGAGAACTGACTGTATATTTGTAGCAGTGAATACACACACTGTATGAGATCAGTGAGTAGTGAAATGTACAGTGTGATCAGTGAGAACTGACTGTACATTGTAGCAGTGACTACACACACTGTATAGAAGCAGTGAGTAAAGACAATGTACAGTGTGAACTGACTGTACATTTAGCAGTGAATACACACACTGTATAGAGAACAGTGAGAAGTGACACATACAGTGTAAACAGCGAGAACTGACTGTACATTTGTAGCAGTGAATACACACACTGTATAGATCATTGAGTAGTGACAATGTACAGTGTGATCAGTGAAAACTGACTGTACATTTGTAACAGTGAATACACACCTGTATAGAGAGCAGTGATAAAGACAATGTACAGTGTGAACTGACTGTACATTTGTACAGTGAATACACACACTGTATAGAGAACAGTGAGAGTGACACATACAGTGTAAACAGCGAGAACTGACTGTACATTTGTAGCAGTGAATACACACACTGTATAGATCATTGAGTAGTGACAATGTACAGTGTGATCAGTGAAAACTGACTGTACATTTGTAACAGTGAATACACACACTGTACAGAGAACACTGAGTAGTGACAATGTACAGTGTGAACAGGGAGACTGACTGTACATTTGTAGCAGTGAATACACACACTGTATAGAGATCAGTGAGTAGTGACAATGTACAGTTTGAACAGTGAGAACTGACTGTACTTTTGTAGCAGTGAATACACACACTGTATAGAGCAGTGAGTAGTGACAATGTACTGTGTGAACAGTGAGAATGACTGTATATTTGTAGCAGTGAATACACACACTGTATAGAGAGCAGTGAGTAGTGACAATGTACAGTATGAACAGTGAGAACCGACGGTACATTTGTAGCAGTGAATACACACACTGTATAGAGAGCAGTGAGTATGACAATGTACAATGTGAACAGTGGAACTGACTGTACATTTGTATCAGTGAATACACCACACTGTATAGAGAGCAGTGGATTAGTGACAATGTACAGTGTGAACAGTGAGAACTGACTGTATATTTGTGACAGTGAATACACACACACTGTATAGAGATCATGAGTAGTAAAATGTACAGTGTGATCAGTGAGAACTGACTGTACATTGTAGCAGTGACTACACACACTGTTTAGAGAGCAGTGAGTAAAGACAATGTACAGTGTGAACTGACTGTACATTTGTAGCAGTGAATACACACACTGTATAGAGAACAGTGAGAGTGACACATACAGTGTAAACAGCGAGAACTGACTGTACATTTGTAGCAGTGAATACACACACTGTATAGATCATTGAGTAGTGACAATGTACAGTGTGATCAGTGAAACTGACTGTACATTTGTAACAGTGAATACACAACACTGTACAGAGAACACTGAGTAGTGACAATGTACAGTGTGAACAGGAGAACTGACTGTACATTTGTAGCAGTGATACACACACTGTATAGAGATCAGTGAGTAGTGACAATGTACAGTTGAACAGTGAGAACTGACTGTACTTTTGTAGCAGTGAATACACACACTGTATAGAGCAGTGAGTAGTGACAATGTACTGTGTGAACAGTGAGAACTACTCAGCACTTTGTAGCAGTGAATACACACACTGTATAGAGAGCAGTGAGTAGTGACAATGTATAGTGTGATCAGTGAGAACTGACTGTACATTTGTAGCAGTGAATACACACACTGTATAGAGAGCAGTGAGTGTGACAATGTACAGTGTGATCAGTGAGAGCTGACTGTATATATGTAGCAGTAAATACACATACTGTATAGAGAGCAGTGAGTAGTGGCAATGTACAGTGTGAACATGAGAACTGACTGTACATTTGTAGCAGTGAATACACACACTGTATAGAGATCGTGAGTAGTGACAATGAACATGTGAACAGTGAGAACTGACTCTGTACGTTTGTAGCAGTGAATACACCATACTGTATAGAGAGCAGTGAGTAGTGACAATGTACAGTGTGAACAGTGAGAACTGACTCTGTACGTTTGTAGCAGTGAATACCCACACTGTATAGAGAGCAGTGAGTGTGACAATGTACAGTGTGAACAGTGAGAACTGACTGTATATATGTAGCAGTAAATACACATACTGTATAGAGAGCAGTGAGTAGTGGCAATGTCAGTGTGAACAGTGAGAACTGACTGTACATTTGTAGCAGTGAATACACACACTGTATAGAGATCAGTGAGTAGTGACAATGTACAGTTTGAACAGTGAGACTGACTGTACTTTGTAGCAGTGAATACACACACTGTATAGAGCAGTGAGTTAGTGACAATGTACTGTGTGAACAGTGAGAACTGACTCAGCACGTTTGTAGCAGTGAATACACACACTGTATAGAGAGCAGTGAGTAGTGACAATGTATAGTGTGATCAGTGGAACTGACTGTACATTTGTAGCATGAATACACCACCTATATAGAGAGCAGAGTAGTGACAATGTACGTGTGATCAGTGAGAGCTGACTGTATATATGTAGCAGTAATACACCAATCTGTATAGAGAGCAGTGAGTAGTGGCAATGTACAGTGTGAACATTGAGAACTGACTGTACATTTTAGCAGTGAATACCCACACTGTATAGAGATCAGTGAGTATGACAATGTACAGTGTGAACAGTGAGAACTGACTCTGTACGTTTGTAGCAGTGAATACACTACTGTAGAGAGCAGTGAGTAGTGACAATGTACAGTGTGAACAGTGAGAACTGATCTGTACGTTTGTAGCAGTGAATACACACACCTGTATAGAGAGCAGTGAGTATGACAATGTACAGTGTGAACAGTGAGAACTGACTGTATAATATGTAGCAGTAAATACACATACTGTATAGAGAGCAGTGAGTAGTGGCAATTACAGTGTGAACAGTGAGAACTGACTGTACATTTGTAGCAGTGAATCCACACACTGTATAGATTCAGTGAGTAGTGACAATGTACAGTGTGAACAGTGAGAACTGACTCTGTACGTTTGTAGCAGTGAATACACAATCTGTATAGAGAGCAGTGAGTAGTGACAATGTACAGTGTGAACAGTGGAGAACTGACTCTGTACGTTTGTAGCAGTGAATACACATACTGTATAGAGCAGTGAGTAGTGACAAGTACGTGTGAACAGTGAGAACTGACTGTACATTGTAGCAGTGAATACATACACTGTATAGATATCAGTGAGTAGTGACAATGTACAGTGTGAACAGTGAGAACTGACTGTACATTGTAGCAGTGAATACACACACTGTATAGATCAGTGAGTAGTGACAATGTACAGTGTGAACAGTGAGAATGACTGTACATTAGTAGCAGTGAATACACACACTGTATAGAGAGCAGTGAGTAGTGACAATGTACAGTGTAACAGTGAGAACTGACTCTGTACGTTTGTAGCAGTGAATAACACACTGTATAGAGAGCAGTGAGTAGTGACACATACAGTGAGTGCAGTGAGTAGTTACTACCTAGTGATAGTAACATGAAGATGTATTTCTACATTGAAATCTTTTTATCTTATCTGTTTATTTCTGTTCATTACCAGTTACATCATTATTTGAATCCCTCATGTGAAGGTTGAGTCGTCGCTGGTTCTGCTTTGAAGGAAATGGATACTATTTTCTGGATATGACATCATGAACTACTATGGATGCAAATGACCTTTATTTTAAAAAGGCGTCTGGTTCAATTAATCAGATGGGTTTATCAAATGTTCAAGTCTTCATCATATGATTTAATATCATGAAGAATGACGGTTTAGTAGAGATTTAGTTTTAATTTGATAAGAATCTGTAATGTAATTGGGGTCATTCATTAACAATGGAAACAGTTGCATGGGAATTTATATGAATTGTGTTGGGGAAGTGTCAGACAATCAGGAAATCTGTAATATGGGCATGGGTTGGGTGATTTTATACCAAGGTTATATGAATTATAAGGACTATAAGTACATTATGGCAGGTCTGTGATCATTATAGTATTTCATTAGGAAATCTGATAAGGGATTTGCTGGGTACACCCATACCCTCTATTGTATCTACTATTATTGACTTGAGGAATGAAGATTTTCCCTGGTGTAATTTGTAACTCTCAACCAATCAGGGAAGGGAAAACCAACCAAAATGCTCAGATCTACAGATACACATAAAGATCCCTAACTACACACAGATACACTTCACATAATAGATAACTACACAGATACACTTCACATAAAGATACTACACAGTACACTTCACATAAGATAACTACACAGATACACTTCACATAAAGATAACTACACAGATACACTTCACATGAAGAAACTACACAGATACACTTCACATAAGATAACTAAACAATACACTTCACATAAGATAACTACACAGATACACTTAACATAAAATACTACTACAGATCACTGCACATAAAGATAACTACACAGATACACTTCACATATAGATAACTACACAGATACACTTCACATGAAGATAACTACAACCTATCATTCACATAAAGATAACCTACACACAGATACACTTCACATAAGATAACTACACAGATACACTTACATAAAGAAACTACACAAATACATTCACATAAAGATAACTACACAATACCTAACATAAAAATAACTACACAGATACACTGCACATAAGATAACTACACAGATACACTTCACTATAGATAACTACACAGATACACTTCACATAAAGATAACTACAACAGATACACTTCACATAAGATAACTACACAGATACACTTCACATAAGTAACTCACAGATCACTTCACATAGATAACTACCAGATACACTTCACATATAGATAACTACACAGATACACTTCCCATAAAGATAACTCCACAGATACACTTCACATAAAGATACTACAGATCCTCTAATACTACCCAGATACACTTCACATAAGATAACTACACAGATATACTTCACATATAGATAACTACACAGTACACTTCACATAAAATATAACTACACAAGCTCACTTCACATGAAGAATACTACACAGATACACTTCACATGAAGATAACTACACAATACACTTCACATAAAGATAACTCACAGATACACTTCACATAAAGATAACTACACAGATACTTCATATAGATAACTACCAGATACACTTCACATAAATAACTACAACAGATACACTTCACATGAAGATACTACACAGATACACTTCACTGAAGATAACTACACAGATACACTTCACATGAAGATAACTACCAGATCCACTTCACTGAAGATAACTACACAGATACACTTCACATAAAACTAACTATACACGATACACTTCACATAAGATAACTACACAATACCCTTCACATAAGATCCTACACAGATACACTTCACATGAAGATAACTACACAGATACACTTCACATGAAGATAACTACACGATACACTTCACATAAAGATCCTACACCACATATACATTCACATAAAAACTACCACAGATACACTTCACATAAAGATACTACACAGATACACTTCACATAAAGATAACTACACAGTACCTTCACTAAAGATAAATATACAGATCCACTTCACATAAAGATAACTACACAGATACACTCATAAATAACTACACAGATAACACTCACCATAAAGATAACTACACAGATACACTTCACATAAAGATAACTGACACAGATACACTTCACATAAAGATAACTACACAGATACACTTCACATAAAGATAACTACACAGATACACTTCACATAAAGATAACTACACATATCCAACACTCACATAAAGATAATACACAGATACACTTCACATAAAGATAACTACAGATCACTACTAAGTAAATCATACACTATAAAGATAACTACACAGATACCTACATAAAGCATACACGAAACTTCACATAAAATACACTACACAGATACCTTCACATAATCCCCTCCACTCTTATTTTTTCTTCTTTATATTTATTCTACCTATTATTTATTCTAACCATTTAATGGTTAGGAGCATTTAAAGGACCCTCCATTTACCAATGATGTTTGCTTGGTTCAGTATTTTTTACCACAACAGATTTTAGATCTGCAGCATTGGCCTAAAAGTGGGGCAGCGAACTTCAGAAAATCCGGTCCGATTTCAGATTTTTTAAACTGAAAAATGTTTGAAAAACTCGAAAATCCAAAATCGGACCGAAATGGTTGAATATTCACTATTAACTGTAAAGGGCTATGTATTATATATATAAAATATTTAAACAGTTGTAACGAGTGCTATTACCATTATGATATTGCATAAAGTGCCTTTGGAAAAGGACGCTAGTCCGCAACACTCTAATAAACGGATACGCTTAAAATGTTAAAATAATACAATGTCCTTTAAAATTACAGGAACTCACATTAAAACATCATGTTATCCTGTACAGCCACTAAATGTATATAAACTGTATACATAGACATCTGCTTTTCTGTTATGGACTAGTTTCCTTTTTCCATCTCCACTAAAAGCTCTACTGCACATGCTCTCCTAGTCAGTGTCACAGATTCTGGGAGGGGCTGAGCACGGGGAGAGGGAAATGCAGCTAAACTAGGAAAGGCTGAACATGATATAAGGATATATGGTGAAAGGGAACCACTGGGACCAAAAAGGATCATGTTCCTGGCACTCTAAAAAATATTTATTTGTACTTCAGTGTTCCTTAATCTCCACAGTGTATTAATGTTAATCCATTTTGATCTTTAGCAGCCTAGGGGTCAGTGCTCAGATAACTGTCTACCTGGATTTAGAAAGGCCCCTAGGATCGGAAGCCCAACATCAATGCTGTTATGACTGTGTCCCATGTCCCGAGGGAGAGATCTCCAATACGACTGTATTAATCTTTTCATTTATAAATTGAAATAGCCAGACAAGAAGGCTTTAAAACAATAACATAACACATTGTTAATTTTGGGTTAAAAAGATAACAGTCCATCACACCTGCCTAGTAGTGATGGCCCAGTTCGCGGATCCAAACCCGAATCCACGGCGAATTTACCTCGTTCGGCAGATATCGCGGATTTTCCCGGTTTTCCCGCCTTCCGAACTTCCCGAACCGCGTTTTCGAAAATTTTCGAAATTACGAGAGTTCTCGTATTTTCGATATGCCCGGAAAAAACATATTTTCAAAAATGTTCGAAATTACGAGGATTCCCGTATTTTCGAGGATTTTTTCATTTTAATGGGTCCGCTCGCGGATTTTCGAAAATTCGTGGATCCTCGAGCGGACCGGATTTTGAGAAGTTCTGACATCTCTACTGCCTAGACAGATATTCACCAGCTTTAACCATGATATTTGGTCTGTCAAATGAGACATGAAGTCCTCTTCACTTCTCCATTCCATTTCTGATCCTTGCTTGTTTACCAGGCTTCTTGCCTTTGACATTTGCCTGAATAATGACTACTGAACCTTTGTGGTCTGCCTTGGCCTCTAGAATTTCCACCTCACCGCCTCTGAAGTCTGCTGCCTGCTCTGACCATATCAGATCTCTATCTCTGAGTATATGCATGCCCTTATATACAATTGGTTCTTGACCAATCACATTTTAGGGGTGTACCTAGGAGACACAAAACAAAACAGTCCTCCAGTAAAGCTTCTGCTTTCATACGAACTGCAATCCATAGACAGTAGCTTTCAACACTCAACTGCTGTATATAAGCATCCGAGTTTAGGTTCCTGGTGGTTTTTGTTTGGTAGCTTTCTTACTAAACACAGCTTCACAATATCTGGTGATCAGTATCTAAATATATATGTGCCCAAATACCAAGCCCACCACAGGTGCACCCGGAGACCCCCACCAGGCAAAACAAAGAGAAGAGAGGAGCCTCGAATCGCTGCATAACTTGCAGTGGTTCAGGTAACCTACCACCTCCAGCAAATAGAGTAATCAACTGTGTATATAGTATAATAAAGCACATGATACCTAAATCAGATAATAATAAAAAACACATAATTTATTATCAATAAACACATATATATATATATATATACAGTGGCCAGCTGCTACAATCCCTAATCCTATAAAAATACCTGTAAAAAGTGCACAGATATAAATCAAAATATATGTAAAACCATATCCAAGTATTTAATAATAGATGTTATATAAATAGCTGATATGGACGAACTTCCTTTAGTAGACACTACTGCAGATATAATCAATAACAACTTTAATCAAATACTCCACTATTTCCCCACAAGCACTATTTAACTAATCTCAGGTTTTAAAATTCAAGGCTGAACCTGAAAAATCACAGTTTACATTCCATTACTGTATGCTTGTGAAGCACTCTTACCAGCCGAACTGACCTCAACCCAGAACAGGTGTGTGCCTCACTGGACTTGTGCCTAATACCACCTATTTCAAATACAGGGATAAGTTCTATAAGCAAAAACATGGATGTTCTATGGATCTCCAGTTTCACCACATTGTAGCCAACCTTTACATGGAGGAGGTAGAAACACAGGCGCTTAATACCTTTAAGGGCATACCCCCAGCCACTGGTTCAGATATGTTGATGACACCTGGGTTAAAATACACCAGAAGGAAGTACAAGCTTTCACAGAACACATTAATGCGGTGACCAAAACATTAAATTCACAAGGAAGAGGTACAAACACAAACTGGCTTTCTTGGACTGCTTGGTAGAAGGTAAGGAAAATGGTAAACTGGAAGTAGAGGTTTCAGAAAACCACACACACAGATCAGTATTTGATGTTTGACTCCCCCACCCTTTAGATCACAAGCTGGGGGTCATCAGAACCCTGAAACACAGAGCCGAGAACATCCCCACTAGCACAGAGGGGAAGGATAAAAAATAACATCTCAGAGGAGCCCTTAAAACTTGTGGATATCCAGACGGGCCTTTGTCAAAAGAGTGGAAGGAAAGAAAAGAACACGAATACCAACAGTGAAGGGGAAAAGCAAGACAGGAGGAAGAACATGGTCATCCCATATGTAGCAGGGGTCTCCGAGAAATTAAGAAGAATTTTCAAAAACACGTATCCCTGTCTGCTTTAAACCGAACAACACACTGAGGCAGCAATTGGTACATCCGAAAGACCCAATCCCTAAACACAAGAAAAGCGACATCATATATGCAGTGCAGTGCAGTGAGAATGCTCTGATTTGTATGTGGGGAGACCAACAACAACTGCATCAACGTATGGCCAGCACAGAGAGCCAATTCCTCGGGTCAGGACTCAGCCGTGTCCTGCATCTTAAGGATAAAGGACATACCTTTGAAGATTGTAATGTTAACATATTGGCGAAGGAACGTGACGGGTTCAGGAGAGGTGTTAAGGAGGCATTTATGTGAAAATAACAGAAACCAAGCCTAAATAGAGTGGGGGGGTTCGACCCCCACTGTCTGCCATGTACAATGCTGTTTTAACAACCTTACTCTGGGCGTTCTTAACACCTCTTACCACTATCCAATCACACCCTTAACACCTGGCTGTGATATGCTAATTGGGATTTTCCAGGGTACATATTGCCACAGATTCTTGTACAAGTCATTCTGAATTGAGAAAGCCAGTCGGATGACTAGCGAAACGTCTTCAAGAACTAAACTTCAAGTCCAGTTGATCTAATTGAATACAACAGTATTCAATTACTGTAGTTTGACATCAATGCGCCTTGCTAATACATGCAGGGGCGCTGCTTCTATGAGAAGTTAAGACTTTTGGTCCCAGGCAGTGTCCCTGTATAAGAGTAGAAAGCACACAGTTTTAAATGGCATATTAAACCCCCCCCTACTCTTAGTTTCTTAAACTGCTATCAGCCATGCAGAACAACCATATGCAGCAGAAGAGAAAGTATGGGTCATTAACACTACATAATGGGCCCAACACTGGGGGAAAGTATGCCATGTCTGCAGGAGGATAGGTCATATTGATCTGTCTGAGAAAGGGGTTGCAGCCCCGAACATTGACTTACAGTAATAAAGATTGTGAAACGTTAAATCTGGTGTGGTGGAATCCATCCCAACATTGCAGGAGGAGAGGGGAATTGAGTCGCAGTTCAATGCAAAGTATAGTGTATGCTCGACTCCTGGCGTAAGTTAACACTTCTCTGACACTTATTTTATTTAACTAGTCTATGGGCACTTAATTAAATTTACCAGTCTGTGGGGCACTGTTGTTAATGTACAGTACCAGTCTGTGTGTGCTTTATATTAAATTTACCAGTCTGTGGGCACTTGTTGTTAATGTACAGTACCAGTCTGTGTGCTCATTTATATTAAATTTACCAGTCTGTGGGCACTTGTTGTTATGTACAGTACCAGTCTGTGTGCGCATTTATATTAAATTTACCAGTCTGTGGGAACTTGTGTTAATGTACAGTACCAGTCTGTGTGCGCATTTATATTAAATTTACCATTCGTGTGGGACACTTGTGTTAAATTTTCCAGTTTGTGTCATGCTAAGTTAAAAGAACCCAATATATTAACCTTTATGTCCCCCATTCTGCAGACTCTCATTGCCACTTTATCTGATTTTTAAATTTCTTACCTGTTTTCATTGGTAAATGGACTGTGGACTCACCAGAAGTTTCCTCTGTATCCTGGTGGGCGATTCCATCCTTCTTCTACACAATTGGTGTTATTGGTTAATGTTCACAGATAAATTTGCTCTCTGCAGACACAAAATCAAATGTTATGTGCTTCATACTGTATTACCTACATTCACCCAGAGTTTTGTGTGCGCACAATTGTATCTGTGTGTGCAGGCCTGCTGAGTTGTATGTGCACATCTTAGAGAGAACACTCAATGAGGTGCAGTAATGTCTGCAAATTGAAGTAACAAGAAGGGCATTGATCAAGGGTACACATTGTAAGTGGTGAGGACAAACGAAGTCGAAGATTCCAGACCTACATGGTGGGACTGGCAGAAGAAAGTGTGACTTTTCCTGGGGTGAGGGGATTAGAGTGCAGATATCATCTAATTTAGATCTAAAGTAGTGGGCAAAATCCTGGGGAGCGTTATGGAATAAAGATAGTCAGTAGGAGCTGCAAGAGAGTGTTAAATAGTGACAATAATGTGGGTTATTTTTGTTATTGTTTATAAGTGTACTAAAGTAGGAGTGTTTACGGCTGAAACAGCCGAATTAAGAGCTTGTAGTGGTTAAAGTCTGCATGACTTTTTCCACAGCTCAGCTGCACGATGACATAGCATAGGAACTTGGTATCTGAATTGGGTTAGCGGGTGACATTTGTGAGTTTGTAGGAAGGCAAAGAACTCAATAGTGTGGATAAGATCAAGTTATACCAATGTATAGGGAGTCAGGTTAGGATTAGAGATGGATGAAACTGCTAAAATCCATTCTGCCTGCGGATTTTCAAAAATAATATAGGGACTTCGAAACTTCGTAATCGCAGGCGAACCCATTAAAAGTCAATGGGGGGAAAAAACTGTGCACAGATCCACCTAAATACAGGAAAACGGTCTGGGGAACACTTACATATATGCAGAAAATAACTTTCCTCACCATCAAACTGTTTTTCGAGCTTCTATTCTATCTTTGATGGTTACCGAAATTTTAATTTTCAAGGATTTTGAAATTTTTGTAAAAATGATACAGTAACTTACTGTAAAGTACTCTGGGACCTGGGAAATGGTCTGGGGATTGGGGAACAGACAATCAGATGCTATCTGAAAGAATCTTGGTGCAACCAATTCTAATTGTAAAAGAATCTGATTGGTTAGTATTCCAATTAGATTCTTTCTGAAAAATTTGATTGTATCCAATCAGAATTGGTTACATCAAGATTCTTTCAGAAAGATTGGTATCGAACTACCTAACTACCCATCGGCCGGGGGGTCCCGGCCACACTCACAACCCCCCTGTTTAAAAACAACTGTTCGCGCATATGAATGAAACATGTGGCTCCATCAGTCTGTTTAAAAGACCGGAAGTTGGAGTTTGGTCTTTTAACAGCTGATTGCGCTTATGATTTAAAAACAGCTGATCATGGAGGGGGTGGGTCAAGGGCCTGGCCTCAAAACTTGTGGTGGGGGGGGGCCGGGCCCTGCAGTTACGCCCCTTACGCCTCTGTTGGTTACAATCAGATTCTTTCAGAAATAACTGATTGTAACCAATTCGGGTATCATTTTTACAAAATGTTCGAAAATTCTTTGAAAATTCTAATTTTCAAAAAATTTTGAAGTGGAATTCTGCAAAATCGCTGATCCACGATTCATCCATCTCTAGTTAGAATCAGAAATGAGGCAGAGAGGCTAGAACTGAGAGAGGATGAGAGAGCTGGAAGGTCTATTGTACGGGTGTTGGGAACAAGGACAGTAGATGGAGAGTCAGGGGAAGGGGAGGTAGGTGGTGAGAAAGTAATTAGATTGTGATCGGAGAGTGAGGAGTTACTAACAAACTGAGAGATAGAAAGATGTTAGTAAAGACCAAGTCCGGAGGTGACCATCCTTATGGTGCTAGTGTTGGTCACTGCTGGGAGGAGAAGGAGGATGTTAGTGGAGAAAGCGAGAGGGCCAGCAGCGCTGTCAAGGTGACTATTGAAGTCACTTAGAATTATAGCCGGACAGTCGGAGGAAAGAAAGACAGAGAGCCAGGTTTGTAAGGAAAGTGTCTGGGCTGAGACAGAGGGGTCTGTATACAACTGCTACCCGTAACATAAGGGGTGAAAGTTGGACAGCATGGACTTCAAATAGGGAAAGCCACAGAGGGCAGAAGAGAAACAAGTTTAAAGCGCAAATAGGGGAAAAGAGAAGACACCCCCCCCCACCACACTTACAATATATTTACCTATATGATGACTTTCTGGGCAATGATACACCCAAGGCACACTGTAAATACAATCTTAGTTTTACTGATAGCTTAGGCTTTAAATGCATGCTTAAAATGACGTGCTTGTTCATGGCATCATGATGCCAGGCGCGCTCTGCGAACAGAGCACTAGGATTTGGCTAAGCTTCGGGGGATCTCATGGGCAAAGGTGAACCCGGACATGACAAAAAAGGAGTAACACAGACACATTTAAAGACTAAAGGTAGGTATAGCAGCCCCACTTTACCTTTACAGTGTACATACACTTCATCGTTTATATCTGTAGTTTTCTGATCTTTATAATTCAGATTAAATCATATTTAACAACTCAAACCAGTTTTTTTCCTGTCAAAACAAGGAATAATATCATTAGAGAATTGTATCGTGTTGGCCATTAATGAATTAAAGACGTTATGGAATAAAGGAAAGTATACTTGTGAAGTAAATGACTGCTCCCTCTAGCATTAACTCCCCCCCTTGATAAACCCATGTTCAGAATGGAAGAATTGTCAGTGACAATGACTGTGGGAGGACCAGAAAGTCAGTTACTGAATGAGTGTAATTCTCCTTTACCATAACATGTTTTTAAAAATTAAATTAAATTTAAATAAGCTTTTTTACTTATTCAAGCAGTGATTAATAGTTTATCGCTTTGCTTATTAAATTTTACTTTGCAGTCTGAATGACTAAGCCCTTGTAAAAGAATGATATAGAGTTTTATTAGATTTCTAATTCCTTTATTTCATCATCAATCTTACAGACAGTGTATCCTGCACAGATGTCCAGATATGGAATGGCCCAACATGGGGAGAATGAGTGTATAGCGAGGACAGAAGAATTCTTTCCTACACTAATGATTATTTCCCTCATCTTTTTATTTCTCTCATTTCTCTTTTTCCTTATTTCTTATTTAATGGTAATTGTTTTCATTAAATCATGGACACTCCTATTGTCAGGGCAAATAACCGGAACCTCAGCTTCCTTCTCCTGGTCTCCATCAAGTTGAGTTTCCTCACCGTGTTCCTGTTCCTCGGTCGCCCTGTGGATTAACCTCCATGTTACGTATAATCGTTTTGGAATCACTTCCATAGCTGTCTCTTCTCTCCTGGCCAAGACTATCATGGTTTACATTGCATTCAAAGCCACCAAGCCTGGGAGCTCCTGGAGGAAATGGGTGGGAGTCAACTGTCCAATTCTGTAGTCTTGTTCTTTTCATCAATTCAAGTAATAATCTGTATACTTGGTTAACCTACTCACCCCCATATCAAGAACTGGACATTCACACTTACCCTGGTACAATCATCATCAGTGTAATGAGGGATCATCTATTGCCTTTTACTCAGTTATCGGTTATATGGGGCTTCTGGCAGCTGTTAGTTTTGTTTTAGCATTTTTAGCTCGGACACCTTACCGGACAGTTTTTTAATGAGGCCAAGTACATCACTTTCAGTATGATGGTCTTCTGCAGTGTTTGGATCACAATGATCCCGGCCTATCTGAGCACCAAAGGGAAAGTACCGTCTGTGTGGAGATATTCGCCATACTGACCTCAAGTGCTGGACTTTTAGGCTGTATCTTTCTACCAAAATGTTACATCGTTTATTTAGACCTGAAACAACACAAAATCATGTTTACTGGGAAATGAGCCCAGTGATTTAAATGTATTTAACTGTCTAATGTTCTAATTTATATAGAGATAACTATACTATTTTATTGACATAGGAATTTATAGAGATAATTATAAAACTAATGACTGTGCTAAATATAGTTTACACAGACTTCTCTATTATATTCCAAGAAGGTGGTGGAAGAATAAACTGTATATCTCTGTAGCTGTATTTATACAGGTTCTCCTGTCATTAAAACAACTTTAATTCTCTCTTACCAAATTCTTTATTAAACCAACATTGAATCAAAAAACGAACCTGAATTAGAATGATTCTTCATTTTCCAGACTGTCACATAATTGCAAACAGTTAAAGAAATGGTCAATTAGAATGTGGATTTCTACAGTTATTTAAAGGGCATGTCCAGCATAAATAAACTTTAAATATTCTGGTAGAGGACCCCAAATCCCCATTTTGCAATCTTAGAAATCTCAAAGCTGCCCTGAAGGGACTTACCTGACCAGGTAGTCCTGCTTCAGTTTCAAGCAAAAACAGGAGCAGAGCGCCTCTGCACTGACAGCTGCTCTACTTCCTGGTATTGACTGTCAGGCAATGGGGTGTGACATCACATTGCACCTTAACTGATCCGTAACCAGGAAGTAGAGTAGCTGCCAGCCACAGAGCAGAGAAGGAGCTTTAAAGGACAGAAGGACCGGGATAGGTAAGTTGGCACAATCCTGAGGACAGCCGATGTTGGCTGAAATGCGTTGATCCCTCGTTCAAACATTTTTTTGTTGGCATCTGATACAAGTCCTTGAGTGCCCTGGGTTCTTTTGCTATTCGGAGTGCTTTGAATAGTGAACCATCAAGAATAGAAAGGGAAAGTTTAAGATAAAACTTTGAATTTGGCTTGAAAGACTGCACTTTGGAAGGGAATGTGTGTTGTTTGTGCTGAGATTTTAAATCTCAATAATGCCATTGATAGGACATGTTTGTTTTTTTTACTTACCCTTTAATATGGCTGTCACATGAATTAAGGCAGGTCAGTTGGTGTGTGTACTCGTGTCAGGTGGGGGATTAAAGACTTTTTTGATGATTGGTCAAAATGTTTTTTTTTTTTATTTAATTTATAACTTATTACCCTTTAATATGTTTGCCACATGAATGAATGGGTAGCTCAGTTGGTGTATGTACCTGTGTCAGGTTGGAAGTTAAAAACAAACTTTTTGATTATTGATCAACATTTATTTTGACTATCGTTACCCTTTAAGTATGTCTGCCACAGAAATGGAAGGGTAGGTCAGTAGGTTATGTTTTAAAAAACAAACTGTTTTGATGATTGGTCAAAGTTAGTTTTTTGACTAACCACACTAATGGGCACTAATGGTGCCTACTGTGCCTAATGGTAAATCCAGCTTATTGCATGTATAAACAATTACATACACACTTAGCGTGTTCCAGTAAAAATCTATAGTTTATGGAGGGTATTTTTGATTTGAGGGGTTTAGTTTAGTGTGAAAAACTGTTACAAATACATGTTGGTCGATTTTTTCTCTCTATAATTGTTGAGGTAACTTGGTGGCTTTTTTGTGCACACCCAGGACATGCGGGAGAGATTGACATTATTCAGTGGATATTTTTACTTATGTGGTTTTGGGAAGATTTTAAACTTTGAATCATCATTTTTTTTCCTTTATTTTTTTCTGAAAACCTCCTGAAGCATAAAAGTCTATGGAAAATTACATCTGGAATTCTGCACATATGTGTGGAAAAATGGCACCGTTATGTAACTGAAAGGTTGGGGATTCCAATAATATATAATTTTAATTAAGTATAGTTCCAAGGTAGGGATTGTTTAGCAGTACTGTATATACTTAGTATAAGTTGTGGTTTTAGGCTTTAAAAAAAGCCTAAAAATCTTACATCGACTTATACTCGAGTCACTAACCTGAAATCTGGCAGCCGCACGCTTCCTCTGTCTTCTGCATCCACTGTTGCTGTGGCTGCTGTTACTACTCGTGCGCTGGTCTTACCAGCAACTAAAGCATGCTGGGAGTTGTCGTTTCCAAACTCTGAAGTGGCAAGGAATTGGGGGCTAGTGTATGGGATTCCACTCCATTTAAAGGGCAACTAACGCCTTAAGACAATCAGATTCAGGAGTATGGTATCTATTGTTGCAAAGATTTCATTCTGATTCTGTATTTTTTGAGGCTTTAGTTGTCCTGAAATGGACAGCAGAATTCCAACAGTAGTCCTATACAGTAATAGCCATACTGGATTTGGCTATTACTGTATGGAACTACATTATGGGAATGTAGGCAACTAAAGCCCCAAAACAATACGAATCAGAAGGCAATAGTGGTCATATTTCTACCCTCGACTTATACTCGAGTCATCAGCTTACTCATTTTTTCAGGTAAAATGTGTACTTATACTCAGATGCGACTAATACTTGATTATATACAGTATGTACTTAGAGTGCAGTCCCAATTTTATGTATTTGTTCCCTTGGAGGCTATTTGCTGACCGTGTCTCTGTGTCCAATGATGCCAGTAGGGGTACCGTTTCATTTAGGACATGTAGAAGATTGATATTTAGTGGTTGTTTTTATTTGTTCTGGGTTTGGTAAAGATTTATAACTATGAACGTTATTTGCCTCTTTTTCAGAAGTTTCTACTAACTGTGCGCAGATTTTTGAAAAACTGAAAGCTATTAAAATCCTTTGAATCTTTTCTCTATTGCTTGTAGGCCTTGGTCCCCTTTGGGGTTACTTGGTGACTGTGTTTCTATCACACCCACACATGTGGGCATGCCATTTGATTCAGGATATGTGGGGGATTGATAGTAAGTTGTGATTTTCTACTACTCACAATTTTTTTCAAAATGATGATCATTCTATATACAGTGCTGTGGGGCATTATGGGGGCAAAATTTTCTCCACCATATGCCACCTGTTTATGGGGTGGTGGAGGAGACTTGCCTGTTCACCACCCCTGTAATACAGGTTTAAGTTCTAGAGCTGCTGCTTCCTATCATAGGTATATAGATGATTTTCTATTTATATGAAGGGCACTAAAGTGGAATTTGAAGCGTGGTTGGAACAACTTAATGATAATAAGTACAATTTGAAGTTCACACATAATTTTGGGGGTTATTCAGTACAATATCTAGATCTGACTATAGAGTACAAAAACGGAAATACACACCCATAATTATTGGAAACCTGAAGCTAGGAATACAACCTCTTAGCTAGCTCTAGTCATCCCATGCATCAAGGCACTTCCCTATGGGAGATACCTAAGGCTACGAAGAAATTGCTCAATGGACCCTCTTTTTATGAAGTAGAGACCATATGCACAGCTTGAGAGAGAGGCTATTGTGATATGCCCTAAACGATGCCATTCACAGGGTTCAGCCAATAGATAGTGGTGATCTTTTGTGTGACAACTGGAAAAACAAAATAAAATAAAATGAATAAGAACAAATAGGAGGAATATGTCCTCCTCAGAATGCATTGTTTTCACTACTAGATATAGTCCTCAGTATAAACAATAGTGAATAGAGTGAGAAGGTTTTTACCTGTTTTAGAACAAGACCCAGCACTGAAAATGGTTTTAAAATCTGGATGTCCCAAAAAGAGCAAAATCTCTGAGTGATTTTTATCTCCTAGCATGAATGAAGATAAATCTATTCACAGACAAACTTGGTTATTCTGTAACTATTCATGCAACACGGTGTAAAAACCGGAAAACACATGTATAAATCAACAGAATTCAACAGTACACCCACTGGCAAGTATATGGAATATAACAACGTGTTAATTGCAATTCAGATTACCTGGTGTTACCATGCACGTTTTGCCAATTACAATCTGTGGGCTGTCATCACGTTCCTGAACTCAAGGGATTAGGGAACATTCAGGGATATGATAATCAGAATAGCCCAATCGGTAGGCACTTCAAGGATTGTAATAATTCCAATTAACATCAACATCTAAAAGTACAAGGGATAAAACACATCTGTCCAAATAAGAAATAAAGATAGATTATCACTTCTGGTAAGGCAGAAGTGCAAAGGGATTTTTATGCTAGAAACAAGATTACCTGTCGGTCTAATTCAAGGTATGACATCATTTGCTACATAGATTGGGGATATACCTAGTCCTCATAGTTATCACACATTTGTTTTATCGTATTGACATGGTTGATATATACTTTACCTTTAACACTGCAGGATATTAGCTCAATTGTCACAACATGATCAGGATTGCATATTGTATTTTGTATGTTTCATTGATTTCCTTTTATTTGCAAGGCACTGTATATATTATATAGTAATGAGAATTTGACATATACAATGATAACGTATATCTCTAAGTTATTATCAAGACATAATTCTTTTAGATACTAATTTATTAGTTATAAATTTACATACTAATGTACATACAGAACTAGTCCTTTTTAGAAATGTTTCATAGTTATAGCATAGGATTTTTATTGTCTTTTTTATAGCTTTGTACAATGAAAAAAAGTGGGGTAGCGGATCCTATAAAAATGAGACCTTAGGGACGTAACGTCAAGCCTTACGCTCGAAACGCGCAAGGCGTGTATTGGACTGTGTGTGGCCTAGAAGCCGAATAAAAGACTGATTTTAACTTTCTGGAAGTGTATTGATCTGGAACATCTGTGTGCACTAAACATAACTCCTTAATTTGACGGACAAATGAAAAGATTTCTAACCTTGAATCATTTATTTTTTCTTCAGAAAATCTAATAAAAGCATAAAGGTCTACGAAGAATTGCATCTGAAATTCTGCACATACTGAACACATGAAAGAATAGCATTTCCATGTAACTAAATGTGTGTAGATGCCATTTCCAATAATGTGTAGTTTTTTTGTCTTGGCATATCTCTGTGGTGTACCGACAGGACCCGACGACTCTGTATTCTATGCGCACAGAGTACAGAGTCTGTTGGGACCTGTCAAAGGACGCGGCAGAGGAGTGAGAGATCGGTAAGTTCCTACTTTGTTCCTGGCTCTGAACGTTTTATAAAGAATGGGAGTAAGACACGCTGCTTTACCTCCTGTTCTTCATAAAACTGAGTACCAAAAATTATTTTACCCTTTAAGATTTTCGAAGTCCAAACTGTCTTTACTGCTTTTTTTTAGGAAATCTGCTAAAAATTTAACATTTCAACAAGATTTATAATTGCGAAATTCTGTATATATAAATTAAAAAGTTGTACTGTTGCATAGCTGAAGGTGTTTAGGTTCAAAAATATATACTTAGTGGGGGGTATTTTAAGTTTCAGGGCTGTTTCCTCTGAAAATGTGGAGGCGTTTAAAATTATTGCACTTGTGCATGCATCCCTTTGAGTTAGTTGTTGCCATGTTCTGTGTGCACCCACGCATATGCTACTGTTTAATTCAGGGCATTGGGAGATGGATATTTATGTTTTTTTTTTACTTGTCAAGTGGGTTTAGGTAGGATTTCCCTAATTTTTTCAAATCTCATCAATAACCTCTATGGATTATCGTGTTTCTGAATTCTTCATGTGTATGAAAGAATGACACCGTTAAGTAGCTAAGAAGTGTAGATTCCAAAAATATATATTTAGGGGGTATTTTCCTTGAAATCAGTGGCGTGACTATGTTAAACCATTTGGGGCATGTGTACCAGATCTTTGGCAAGTGCCCTGAATAATTTAATACAACCTTCCTAATAGGAGTGCCCTGAATCTTCATTGCGGTAGCGCAATGATTCACCATGCACCATGGTCGGCATAATTTTTGGTGAATTGTTGCACAGTACAACTTTGAGCAAGCATTTTGAAATTGACAAAAGTTAGTGAAATTTTACATTAGAACACCCCCCCCCCAAAAGGTATGTATTATAAGGATAATGTATCCCCTACTATCTAAATTATGAGGGTTTACAGGTCCACTGAGCGGTTCTGTGTCCATATAAAAGTAGCAAGGCACAGAACTGAGTTTATACAGGGAACTCGGGTACCACTCATGTATTATAAGGGATAATGTATCCCTACTTAAATTATAAGGATATTAGAAGTCACTGAGCGAGTTCTGGTCTATATAAAGGTACAAGGACACAGACTGAGTTTACTACAGGGAACTCTGGGTACCACTCATGTATTATAAGGGATAATGTATCCCCTACTACTGTATTATAAGGATATTAGAAGTCACTGAGCGTTCGTGTCCATTAAAGTACAAGGACACCAGACTGAGTTATACAGGGAACTCTGGGTACCACTCAGTTTAAAAGGGATAATGTACCCCTACTGTAAATTATAAGGATATTAGAAGTCACTGAGCGGTTCCTGTGTCCATATAAAAGTACAAGGACACAGACTGAGTTACAGGGAACTCTGGGTACCACTCATGTATTATAAGGGATAATGTATCCCCTACTGTAAATATAAGGATATTAAGTCACTGAGGAGTTCTGTGTCCATATAAGGTACAAGGATACAGACTGAGTTATACAGGGAACTCTGGGTACCAGTCGTGTATTATAGGGATAATGTATCCCTACGGTAATTATAAGGATATTAGAAGTCCTGAGGAGTTCTGTGTCATTAAAAAGGTACAAGACACATGCTAAAGTTATACAGGGAACTCTAGGTACCACTCATGTTATAAGGAAAATGTATCCTTACGTAAATTATAAGGATATTAGAAGTCACTGAGGTGTTCTGTGTCCATATAAAGGTACAAGACACAGTCTAGTTATACAGGAACTCGGGGTACCACTCATGTATTATAAGGGCTAATGATCCCCTACTGTAAATTATTAAAGGATTTTTAGAAATCACTGAGGAGGTCTGTGTCCATATAAAGGTACAAGGATACAACACAGCTGAGTTTACAGGGAACTCTGGGTACCACTCATGTATTATAAGGATAATTTATCCCCTACTGTAAATTATAAGAATATTAGAAGTCATGAGGAGTTCTGTGTCTATAAAAAGTACAAGACACAGACTGTGTTATACAGGAACTCTGGGTACCACTCATGTTTTACGGGTAATGTAATCCCCTACTTAATTATAAGAATATTTAGAAGTCACTGAGGAGGTTCTGTGTCTATATAATGTACAATGACACATGCGAGTATACAGGGAACTCTGGGTAACACTCATGTATTATAAGGGATAATGTATCCCCTACTGTAATTATAAGAATATAAGAAGTCACTAGGAGTTCTGTGTCTATATAAAGGTACAAGGACACATACTGAGTTATACAGGAACTCTGGTACCACTCATGTATTATAAGGGATAATGTATCCCCTACTGTAATTATAAGGATATTAGAAGTCACTGAGGAGTTCTGTGCCATATAAAGGTACACGGATACAGACTGATTATACAGGGAAACTCTGGGTACCACTCATGTATTATAAGGGATAATGTATCCCCTACTGTAAATTATAAGGATATTAGAAGTCACTGGGAGTTCTGTGTCTAATAAAGGGTACAATGACACATCTGAGTTATACAGAAACTCTGGGTAACACTCATGTTATTCTGTACATTTTCACTCCTGAAACTAGCCTTAAAATAAGCAGCACTATTAAGAAGTCTGTGTAAATGTAGATTTTAGGATTCTAATTAGATAACACGTAAGTGTTTGGGTTCCTTCTGTCCCAGCAGTAAAGACTCACATTGCAGCAGTTGACAGAGATGGTGGAACTTTCGAAAAGTTCGGTCCGTTTTCGAACTTTCGAACTATATGGAGAGTTCAAAAGTTCGAAAACGGACCCTTTAAAGTCAATGGGAGTCAATAGTTCGAAAAGTTCTAATGAAATACAATTAAATATCAATGGTAACTATATGTAAATGGCTGTGGGACCTGGGAAAATGGTCTGGGACATGTTTGAATATCAAGGACATTCCACAAATCAATTTTACTCTCACTCCGCGCTATTTTCGAGTTCGTTCTCGCGCCTAGATACCATGTACATTTTACTCACGGATTCATGATCGCGTATAGCTTTAATGGACACTTTACTCGCTGATCTGATTTCTAACCTAGATACCATAGACATTTTACTCGCG
Organism: Hymenochirus boettgeri; assembly: GCA_019447015.1. Taxonomy (NCBI): domain Eukaryota; kingdom Metazoa; phylum Chordata; class Amphibia; order Anura; family Pipidae; genus Hymenochirus; species Hymenochirus boettgeri. The sequence goes on from CM033469.1 coordinate 413,219,043, forward strand.
AGATTCGATCCTCGCATATAGATATAAATAGCCATTTTCTCTGCATATTTCTCGAAAGTCCAAAATATTGAAAATCCGGGTCCGGATAGTTTGAGAGTCAATTCATCCGAATTCGAATATTTTCGGCTCGAACCAGGTTCGAGTTCGAGTTCTAGTCCATCGCTACAGTTGACGTGCTGTAATTCTAGCACAAGATATTTTATACTACCAGAAAAGTAAGTCACAGGCAGGATAAGCAAATTAACTTTTTGCTATTAATCTGCCACCAACAAGCAAAATTACAAGCAACATTCTGATTGTTGCCCCATATTTACAGCACTGACACATTTGCACCTCCTATGTATCAGTTCCAGCAGCTTGAAACCTTGTGAAAATCTTTAACAGCTCAGTGGATCTTAGACATGCTCAGTATTGTTTCCCTGCCCTTAAGCTGGTAAATATGACTGGCGGTCACATCTAATGTGTGTGGTGGAGTTGCCAGATCACTAATGACCCCAACAGTGCTGCCCACACGTTAGATTGATGCCAACAAAGTGGTTGTTTTCCATTCGGCTGGCAATATCTAATATACATACTTGGCCTTAACGAAGGGGAAATAAAACTATAACGAGAGGGATTTCTGTTTAGTAAAGATTCATTGAAATCATTTTTTTTTAAATTTTTTTAAACTGTAAGTTGTTTTTGTAAAGTTTTGCCATCTTGGGAATGAAATTGTTCAGTAACTTGCTGTGTTATTCATAGGTTTTTCTGGGCTCAGCCTGTAATTATCAGTGATATAGTTTATTTAAATACAAAACTGTGATCTCAGTTCCCCAGCGTCTGTGTCTATATCCATTCTCTGGTCTCATAAAATGAGGATTGTACGAACCCTTCTCCTTACACACTGTCTACAGGTGCAGCAATCCTCTATCCTCTATGACACTCTGTACTGCTAACTGCTGGGAAATGCTTTTATCATTTGGCTCAGCTGAGAATAATATCCTCTCCATGGTTTATTACTGGAAGTTATGTGTTCGTTAAATACTGGAAAGTGGTGATATGTCAATTTGTTCTGTGTGGGGACCCACTAGATCTGGGGATCAGAGTTCAATCCTGCTGTCACCTAGGTCAATAAAAATGCTTGCAGAATATGAATATTCGGAGGAAGGTGACATTATAATCGCAGGTGTGATGATGTCACATATGGAGACAGAATATAGATTGTCAATGAAATGATGAAGATTTGATTAAGTAGTAAATCTCCAATTCCACTAATATAATTGTAATTATTACATGCAAAATATATAATATTTGGGTTGAATAAGACATACGCATCCAGTCCCACCATCTAGCAATATCCTCATTCCTGCCTAACTGTTGATCCGAGAAAGGCAAAAAAAACCACCAAATTATGAAGGGGGAAAAATTCCTTCCGACTCCAAGTGACAATCGGAAATTTCCCTGACCAACTCTACTTTATGTATCAATACCAGTAACTTGTAACATCCTTGTTTGCAGAAACTCATCCAATCTTTTTTTTAAACTGACCAATGAACCTCCCTAAACAACGTCCACTGAAAAGACAGTTTCCATAGCTTTACCGTTCTCACAGTGACAAACCCCTTTCCCAACTCTACTTTAGTGTATCAATACCAGTAACATGTAAAATTTCTTTTTTGTAGAACTCATCCAGCTTTTTATTAAACTGACCAATGAACCTCATAACAACGTCCACTGGAAAGACAGTTCCATAGCTTTACCTTCTCACAGTGACAAACCCTTTCCCAACTCTACTTATGTATCAATACAGTAACTTGTAAACTCTCTTGTTTGGCAGAACTCCATCCGCTTTTTTTTAAACTGACTATGAACCTGCCATAACAACGTCCACTGGAAGACAGTTACATAGCTTTACCATTCTCACAGTGAAAACCCTTTCCACTCTACTTTATGTATCAATACCAGTAACTTGTAACATTCCTTGTTTGTAGAAACTCATCCCTTTTTATTAAACTGACCAATGAACCTGCCATAAACAACACCACTGGAAGACAGTTCCTAGCTTTACCGTTCTCACAGTGAAAACCCTTTCCAACTCTACTTTATGTATCAATACCAGTAACTTGTAACACATTCCTTGTTTGTAGAAACTCATCACTTTTTATTAACTGACCCATGAACCTGCCATAAAATGTCCACTGGAAGACAGTTCCATAGCTTTCCGTTCCTCACAGTGAAACCCTTTCCCAACTCTACTTATGTATCAATACCAGTAACTTGTAACATTCTTGTTTGTAAAACTCATCCAGCTTTTTATTAAACTGACCAATGACACCTGCCATACACACGTCCACTGGAAGACAGTTCCATAGCTTTACACGTTCTCACAGTGAAACCCCTTTCCCAACTCTACTTTATGTATCAATACCAGTAACTTGTAACCTTTCCTCTGTTTGCAGAAACTCAACAACCAGCTTTTTAATTAAACTGACCAGTAACCTGCAATAACAACGTCCAACTGGAAGACAGTTCCATAGCTTACATACCGTTCTCACATTGACAAACCTCTTTCCCAACTCTACTTTATGTATCAAGACCAGTAACTGTAACTTCCTTGTTTGTAGAAACTCATCCAGCTTTTAATTAACTGACCAATGAACCTGCCATAACAACGTCCACTGGAAGACAGTTCCATAGCTTTAACCCGTCTCACAGTGACAAACCCTTTCCCCAACTCTACTAATGTATCAATACCATTAACTTGTAACATTCCTTGTTTGTAGTAACTCATCCAGCTTTTTTAAACTGACCAATGAACCGGCCATAACAACGTCCACTGGAAGACAGTTCCATAGCTTTACCATTCTCACAGTGACAAACCCTTTCCACCACTCTACTTTATGTATCAATACAGTAACTTGTAACATTCCTTGTTTGTAGAAACTCATCCAGCTTTTTATTAAACTGACCAATGAACCTGCCATAACAACTTCCACTGAGAGACAGTTCCATAGCTTTACCGTTCTCACAGTGACAAACCCTTTCCCAACTCTACTTTATGTATCAATACCAGTAACTTGTACACATTCCTTGTTGTATAACTCATCCAGCTTTTTATTAAACTGACCAATGAACCTGCCATAACAACGTCCCTGGATAGACAGTTCCCAGGCTTTACCATTCTCACAGTGACAAAACCCTTTCCCCCCTCTACTTATGTATCAATCCCAGTACTCTGTACCATTCCTTGTTTGTAGAAACTCATCCAGCTTTTTATTAAACTGACCAATGAACCTGCCATAACAACGAGTCCACTGGAAGACAGTTCCATAGCTTTACCGTCTCCACAGTGACCAACCCTTTCCCACTCTACTTTATGTATCAATCCCGTAACTTGTAACATTCCTTGTTGTAGAAACCATCCAGCTTTTTATAAACTGACCAATAACTGCCATAACACAACGTCCACCTGAAGACAGTTCCTAGCTTACCCTTCTCACAGTGACAAAACCCTTCCCAACTCTACTTTAATGTATCAATCCCAGTAACTTGTAACATTCCTTGTTTGTAGAAACTCATCCAGCTTTTTTATAAACTGACCAATGAACCTGCCATAACAACATCCACTGGAAGACAGTTCCATAGCTTTACCGTTCTCAACAGTGCAAAACCCTTTCCCAACTCTACTTTATGTATCAATCCCAGTAACTTGTACAATTCCTGTGTTTGTAGAAACTATCCAGCTTTATTAAACTGACTAATGACCCTGCCCTAATAACGTCCCTGGAAGACAGTTCCATGAGCTTTTACCGTTCTCACAGTGAAAAAACCTTTCCCACTTGACACTAAACCTTTTTTCTTCAATCTTAAGAATGTCCACGTGTCCTCTGACAATGCCCTCGAACAATGCCCCAGATAGTTATTGTATGGCCCGTTAATGTTTTAGACACAGTAATCATATCCCCACACAGTGCCTTATTATCTCCAGCGTACATAATTGTAACTTATCCAATCTGTCTTCATTGTCTGATTGGTTAAAACAAAATTAGCACCATTTTTAAGATAGGAATTAATTACATAGGCCTGTGGTGTCCTTTTTTGTGTCTGTCTTTCTGTATCTGTGTGTAGCGCCTGTGTCTGTGTAGCTGTCAGTGTTCCCTTTTAGGAGTCAAATCAGCAGCTTTGGTGTGTGTGTATCCTTTATATTATAAAATATTTATATCTCCATATAACGATGCATTGATTTTCCTGTGAGGCTACCAATATGTGGGAGGTATAGATATTACATATAGGGAAGGTTGTATGATGTTGTGTGTACTTCCTCTGTCGATGTCTAGGTCTATCTATCTATCTTCATCATCCTACTATCTCCTATCATCTGTCTATGATCTACTCTACTAGCTGTTGACTTTGGATACACGTGGTGTAAACTGTCGTATCAGTTCTCCACAGTTTCTTGTATTACACTTTAAATTCTACTAAAGATACTCAGGTAATTTTATTAAACGAGGCTCCCCCTCCCATTCATCCGATTGCGCCCTTTCCCTCTCCATTGGGTATCTCAGAGGAAACACTGTAACGCCCCTTGTTCGTAAATCCCTTAGGGGAGCATGGTGTTCCAATTTCTGGTATCCATTGTGCCGTCCAACCTTAGAATTCCTACCCTGATTTCCTTCTGCAACGACGCATATCGCCATATTAGGATTGGGCAGGGCCCTCCCTGGTTTGCCTTCAATGATACTGCAAACAGTGGACCTATGGAGTGGGGGCCATACATTTCTCGGAATGGTGGGTCGTCATCCCCGACATAGACATACTGCAGCTCCCGGCATGTTATGAGTAATGAACAGTGCTACTAGTGCCAGGTGAAACTTTCCCCTAATGTACATGGGTTACCTGTTGGGGGTGGAGAAACTCCCCTACAATCACGCTCAACAGGTCACACCGTCATGGCATCTGAAACTGGTTTTCTTTGGCTCATGAGTTTGAAGAACCAACACGACTCCTCAAACTCTGCCCCTTCTTATACACTTGTCCATATATCAGTTCTGGGAAATGGGAATGGTTTGTCTTTCTTACAATTGCCAGTTTCTTCTTCCATCTTTTTCATTTCATCACGTTCCCTATTTCTGATGGAACTTTGATACAAACTTAAACCACCTCCCTCGTCACAACAGAGTGCATGTAAACTCCTCCCATAAACCATCTGAATTGGAGTGCAAGTCTTAATTTTCAGGTTTACCACCTCACTTTATCGCAATGTCAAGCATATGGCATGCTCCCCATTGTTTAAAAACTGGACGGCAATCACAGGGTTCAATTCCTGCCTACCCATTTGTAACTCTGAGCTTCGTTCCATGCTTCTCCATTTGGTGTGGTGTTCCAAATAGCCTGGGGTCTTCTAGTTTAGACTGAGCCCAAAAACCAAATGGCATTCAGGCCATTCTATTTTCTTAATATTCAGGGTACAGAATTAGTTCATATTTCCAGAAATATGTGCAGTTTTATACTAATATTTCATGTATTTATAGACAACATGTAGGCCACGATATTCTGTAGGAATCCTGAATATTAACTTCTTGTTCATACCACTCCATCGTGCATGTTTAGTATCATTCATTTGCTAACATGAGTCATGACAACCAGGGCAATATTGTTAATGTGACATAGTACTGATATACTACAGATTATGGACTAACTGGACATTGGAGTCTGAATTCCTCCAAAATTAGAAATCCTTTCGGACAGAACCAAGCCTCAACCTCTAGAGACCATTCCGCTCCCCTATTTCAGAAAGAGCAGTGAGTAGTGACAATGTACTGTGTGAACAGTGAGAACTGACTCAGCACGTTTGTAGCAGTGAATACACACACTGTATAGAGAGCAGTGAGTAGTGACAATGTATAGTGTGATCAGTGAGAACTGACTGTACATTTGTAGCAGTGAATACACACACTATATAGAGAGCAGTGAGTAGTGACAATGTACAGTGTGATCAGTGAGAGCTGACTGTATATATGTAGCAGTAAATACACATACTGTATAGAGAGCA